>CM077157.1:9682361-9810477 GCA_039583875.1 Platanthera guangdongensis | reverse complement strand
CTATCTATCCAGATACCCACCTTAGTGTGTCGCAGGCCGGGTTTATCTCGTGCTCCCCAAGCATGCTACCAATTGACTTCTCATCACAACTAGGAGCTTACTCAAAGCATCCATACATCCATAGGCAACATCCACACATACATCCATACATCCATTCAACAAAGCATAACCTTCATATCATCAAATCCACGGAGTCTTTCTCCGATTACCCATAATCATCACCAATCCAGACTATCCGTCCAGATGGGCTTCACACAACATGCATATGCGTACTCCACACTTCCTGCTCTAGATGGAGACTCAACCAAGGAATCACTTATGATATCTACCTCTTGGTGGAGGATCCCATGCACATGCATAAAGAAAGGATTTCGATGTCCAAGAAGTAGATCGTTACCCTTGAAGATCGCTTCAGAGCCATGACCTAGCCGGCTGGAAATCACCATCTCGACCTTGCCTTCACGAATCTGATCTCAGATCTTCGCTCTGCACTCCGCAACTCCCCAGCAGCTGGTTTTCTTTCCTCCATTCCTTCCTTAACTCTCCCTCTTTCCCTCTCTATGAGTTTAAGAAGAAGATGAAAATGAAGAGATAATTCCTCATTCTCGGCCTTATATCCACAGGGAAGAAGCCTGGCCCTTGGATCCAGGATAAGGGCAACGAACGACTCAGATTTGCCCAAGAATAGGCGGAACACGGCTGACAGGCCCTATGACACGCTCGTGTCATAGGCTGTGTCACTTAAGCGTAGGCAACCGACTCAAATCCAACCAGTACACGGCTGTGTGACACGCCCGTGTCACACCCTACACGCTCGTGTCATGCCCGACATGCCCGTGTACACCATCCGTGTACTTCACACAGCACAATCTCCACTCAACCCGAGCAGGACACGGCCATGGGACACGCCCGTGTCTCAGCCGTGTACACCACGACAAACCTGTGTCAACCCGTACACGCAGTCCTGCCTGAAACCCACAAGGGACACGCCCGTGTCACAGGCCGTGTACCATGCACTCGACGATTGTTGACCAAAATTCGTAGACCACACACCAACTGCTCAACCCGAGAAGGACACGCCCTGGGACACACACCCGTGTCCCAGGCCGTGTCACCTAAACCTGAACCCAAAGTGGGCTTTGGGGTGTTACAATCCTCCCTCCTTCAAAGAAATTTCATCCCGAAATTTGACTCATCTACAGCCCTTCACCGAAACTCTGTTTGTTACATTTCTCAGCAATTGTTCACTCAAATCAAACGAGCCGGGTCGCCGATTATCTCGCCCCACGACATCACACAAACAAACGACACACAGCACATACACACATACATAACCCTCATGTGCACATTTATCCACAAAATTCATTAAGTTCTCTATATTCAAAAACAACATCATATATATAGCCACCATGATTGATCGATGACATACATAACACCAGATGTGCACCAATATTTCAACGTTTAACATAACATACCACATATATACACTAGTATCAGCATCAGTAAGTACAGGAGTCACATCATCCAAGTGATACGAGTCACTTTTCTATGGTTCCTTTCGCTCAGCCGCTTGATTAAACACTCGAGGTGTCAAATTAAACACTCGAGGTTAGATTTCACCAATTGAGCTCTGCGGCTCTTGCACTTCCAAGTTATGCTGTCGGGGTTGCGTCCGGGATGCAGATGACTCGGCCACTGCTTTACCATTTTCTTCATAATACGCACCTATCTTTTCTCACTCCCTGACGGGGCATTCCAACAAAATTTAGCAATGTGTCCCTGCTTCCCGCAAGTATAACATATACGTGTATCAACACATCCTTGACCATAGGTCGCCACCGAAGAAATAGCCAATGAAGCAGATTCAACAGGCCTGGACCTTTTCTTATCTCGTCTTCTAAGCTCTGATTACTCCGACTGTGGCACTTTAAATTCTGACTTCTCCACGGCCAGTCTTCAATGACTCATTCGTTGCTTGCTCGTCCACCACAACTGCAACACGCTCTTGCCTTGCACCAGGCCGTACTGGCATCCCTGCAGGCCCTGCCTGCCCAGTAGGATATGCCTGTAACACTGCAAGCACCGTCTTCGCCACCATCTGTATGGTCTCCGCCGAAGGAGGCGTAGACGATTCAACTGGTGCTGCGCTCTCATCGGACCGCTGGGGCTCAGAATGCCCAGCACCACTCCTCGCCACCTAGCAATGTAGTGCTACTAGCACCTGAGGTATTCTCATGAAGGCTGATTTTCTGGGCATATCAGGTGTATTAATTATAGATATGCATATGTAAACATATATATATGTATATTGCGATATATATGAATAAAGCATAGGGCTGTTCCTGAAGTCTACTCTTGAAACAAATGAAAATCAAGAAGTAACTTACACAAATTAAAAAAAATTAGGCATTCATAAGGCATTATGCAAACTGGACATCTGTATCTATTCTTTGTTGAGGTCTCGCTACAACAACTTCATATACAGACAGAGTCAAATAAGTAAAGCAATGAGGTAAAGTAAATGAAAATGCTAATGACAGAGAGCCCTGACCTGCACAAAATATAGTCACAGGGAAGCAACATCGGTTGGTTCAGCAACCGATAAACTGCAAGGAAAACTTATGTGAATAAGGCAGATCAAATATAGTTGATAGCATCATGAGCACAATCAATCCTGATTGAAGCACTCTATCCCCACCCCTTAAAAATTTTAAAGATGTTTAGAACAAAAATGAAAGCAAAACAAAATCATCAGATTAATATGATATGAATTCCACAAAAAAACATCATCAATTTCTGCGCTGTTTGCAACAAGAACACGTTCCCAAAATCTATCTCAAAACATCATGCAAATAAATATAAGTTCACCAAAATTTATCTCAAAACATCGAGTTGATATGATTTCTTTTCCATATTAGTAGATCAACACTAAAGCTTTTAATTTGGGTAGTGCATCATCCATTGAAATTCTGCATCTTCCTGAGCGCTATTTTCATCACATAATAATATGAAAAAGTCAAGAAACTAAAATCGTGAGATTCTAGACTATCGACAGACTTCTCGCACATTAGTTTGGGGGGGGGCATATGAATTTTTCGTAATTCGAACATATTTTTAAAATTAATAATTAAATGTAATGCTTAATTAAAATTAAATTAATATAGCAATTCATAAAAAATTATTAATCAACAAAACACATGACATACCATTCAACATGCCATCTTTCGTAGACATATATTTTGAAATTTTGTATTAATAGTATCATTGGTAATAGTGTCAGCAACATCTTTCTCCGTATAAACGATCAAGCAGTCATTCATTCATTCATCTTTCATTCTGCTTCGTAAACGATTTTTTATAATTTTCATTGCAGAGAACATTTTTTTTAACTGTAGCAGTTGCAACAGGTAGAAGTCATATCACCTTAAAAGCCTGAAAACCAACTGATAGTGATCTTGTTTTTTCAACTCCAATAATTTTAAAAGCCCACAAATTCCTTTACTATGAGAGAACGTGTCGTTTGGTAAGGAGCGCATGTCAATAATGTACATATCAAGTTGTCCTTCAAATAGTTGCAATTCTATTTGTGAGAAATCAAAGGAATACAATTCTGAAAGACGAGCAAACTTTTGTTTATCAAATGAGGCAAATCGATCACTATAGTCAAGACAAGAACACATCAAAGTATTTTAGTGTTCACTTCATTAAAACGATCATTTAACTTGTTCAAAGTCCAATAGAGCGCCGTATTGAAGATTTCAACACGAAAATGATAATAATTTGTAACATCTCTTTCATTGCGTCTTGATCTTCCTGTTTGTGTATATTTTTCATTCATACCAGAAACCTCTATATGTTGTTTTGTGCAAATTTTGATACTTCAATCATGAAAGAGTTTCATTCAAGATCATCATTTCTTAAATTAAATAGTAACAGTTTGTAAATTTTACAAACTTCATTGCATTAACAATGTTTTGATCCTTCTTCTGTAAAACTTGTGATAACTCGTGTGACTTGGATAAAATACTTTTCATTAAATGCAAGAGGAAAATAAAATTAAAAGTCGAGAGACTTTTAATTAAAGTATTGATCATTCCTCTTTGATTCCATCTGCACCATTAACCTTGATAATTTCAAGTGCCTCAACAATAGATGAGAACATCTGAATAAAATTTAATATTGTGTCATAATGTGAACTCCACCGTGTGTCACCTACCATTTTTAATTCAAGTGGTTGATTTGCCCCTCAAACATTTTCCAACTCCCCGCAATCAAGCTTTAAAGCAACCCGATCAACTTCTAATGCTCTTATACAATCGCGTAGTTTATAAGATCCGCCAACAACATTCAACACAAGGTTAATAAGCGTGAAAATCTCTACAACTTCAACATGATCTTCTACAACAGTTACTAATGTAATTGCAGTTGATGAGCAAAACATTGAATGTAGAAAGCACAATTATTCTCCTGCAATGTCAATGTTTTCAGTCATTTGAACTCACCTCTCATATTGCTAGCACCATCAAAACCTTGGCCCCGTAATTTAGAAATACTTAGGTAATGTTTTACAAACAAATTATCAGTAGCTTTCTTTAATGATAATGCAGTTGTGTCTATAACATGAACAAACCCAAGAAGACGCTCCATAATAAGACCTTTGATAGTAACATAACGTAAAGCTACAACCATTTGTTCTTTTGTGGATGTAGAAAGTAGCGAATAAGAAAGAACAAAAGGATAGACTTTGAAATAATTGAAATTTTATTATCCAAAAAAGATATCATTTACAAAGGTTTGACCTCCCTTATATAGAATGAAGGAGATAAGAGAGAGTATAAACAAACAATGTGGGACTAAACATGTACAGGGCAGAGCGACTAGAAATAAAGGAGACCGCACAGGCCGCGCGGTTAGATAGATGGGTTAACCGCACGGCACCTTCAGCAGGATAAGAACAGGTCGCACTGAGAGTCCGATAGACCGCCCGGTCTCCAAGCACCAGAGGAGACCGCCAGACCGCTCGGTCAACAAACCGCTAGACAAGACCGCAAGGCCGCCCGGTCTAATACTTCAACACTCCCCCTCAAGCTGGAGCATAGATATCAATCATGCCCAGCTTGTCACAAATGTGGAAGAAGGAAGTAGAGACCGGCTTGGTGAAGATATCTGCTAATTCCTTGTCAGAGGTGACAAATGGAGTACAAATCTGTTTCTTCAAAATCTCTTCCCGAATGAAGTGACAGTCAACCTCTATATGCTTTGTTCTCTCATGGAAGACCGGATTTCTGGATATGTATATAGCGGCCTTGTTGTCACAGAACATAGGGAGAGGACAGTCATATACCTCGCCCAGGTCAAGCATGAGAGCCCGCAACCACTTTAACTCATATGTGGTTGACGCCATACTCCGGTATTCGGCTTTTGCACTGGATCTGGAGACAACCGACTGTTTCTTGCTCTTCCAACTTACGAGATTACTCCAACAAAGGTACAAAAACCTGATGTGGATTTGCGATCGCCTTTGTCATCCGCGTAACTTGAATCTGAGTAGGCCTCAACCCTCAGATGACCATTCTTCTGAAAGAGTAACCCTTTGCCTGGTGCTTCTTTGATATACTCTAAAATCTTCAGGGCAGACTGAAGATGGCACTCCCTGGGAGCTTGCATAAACTGACTGACCTTGCCTACAGCATAGGCGATGTCGGGTCTAGTCACCGTGAGATAGATGAGTTTGCCTACCAAACGTCTGTACCGTGTGACATCAGATAGAAGAGGCGAGTCATCCGTCCACGTTTTGTCTTCTCCAATAGCCATGGGAAACCGAGTCGGTTTGGCACCTGTCAATCCTGCTTCTTGTAGAAGATCAAGGGCATACTTCCGTTGGGAGAGAACCAACGAGTCAAGTTTTCGAGAGATTTCTATCCCCAAAAAGTATTTCGGGGAGCCTATATCCTTTGTGACCAAGTGCTGACGGAGGTGCTTCTTCGTCAAGTCCACCCCATCTCGGTCATCGCCAGTAAGAAGAATATCATCCACATATACTGCCAAAACCACCAGTCCCGAGGCCGTTTTGCGAATGAATAAGGAGTGATCGGCCGAACTCCTTCTAAAGCCGATGGTAGCCACAATACCACTGAATTTGTCGAACCATGCCCGGGGGCTCTGCTTTAGGCCATAAATGGCCTTCTTCAAATGACATACGCGTGTCTCCCCTGAGCAACATACCTAGGAGGTTGCTCCATATAGACGTCCTCCTGAAGATCGCCATAGAGAAAGGCATTCTTCACATCAAGCTAGGAAATAGCCCAATCCCGGTTAACAGCCACAGAAAGGAGAACCCGGATGGTGCTGAGGCGAACAACCGGAGAAAAGGTATCAAAGTAATCAATGTCGTAAGTCTGAGTGAAGCCCTTGGCCACCAGCCGGGCCTTGTAGCGATCCACAATGCCGTCGGGGCGAAATTTCACAATGAAGACCCAGCGACAGCCAACCACATCAGTGCCCACGGGAGGAGGAACAATGGTACAGGTACCCCATTCAGTAAGAGTAGCCATCTCCTCATCCATGGCAGACTTCCAATGAGGTAGAGCAAGAGCCTCTTGGTAGGTGCGGGGAGGAGAAGTAGCAGAGATAACCAAGGCAAAACACCTGCGAGAAGGAGAAAGCCGATCATAGGAAACAACTGCCGCAAGCGGGTGTTGAGTACACGCCCGCACCCCTTTGCGAAGAGCAATGGGAAGATCCAGGTCGACGGGAGCGTCAGCGACCGGAGCGTCCGTGGCGGAGAAGGCTGGCCCGGGACTAGAGAGAGACGGCGGCGGAGAGGAGGGTGGATGGGATGGTGGGTAGACGGACGGGGAAGGAGCCGGTGGAGGAGGAGACGAAGGTGGGAAAACGTCGAGAGGTGTGGAAGGAACGGAGATATCAGAAGGAAGAGAAGAGGGAGGAGAGAAATAGGAAGCATTCTCGAAAAAAGTCACATCCGCGGAGACAAACTGCTTGCGGAGAAGGGGGTCAAAGCAGCAATAGCCTTTTTAAGTGGTAGAGTACCCCAAAAAGACACACTTGGTGGAACGGGGGGAAAGCTTGTCGCGGGTAGCGGAGGGAGCGTGAACAAAGTCCGTACAGCCAAAGATACGGAGAGGGAGAGGAAAAGGTTCCTTGTGGGGGTAGAGAATGGAGAAGGGGGTCTGGCCGTGGAGAACTGTGGAGGGAAGGCGATTGATGAGATAGCAGGCGAGGAGCACAGCGTAGCCCCAGTAGGAGCGAGGGACGTGCATCTGCGTCATGAGAGTACGAGCAACATCAAGCAGGTGACGGTTTTTACGCTCCGCCACCCCATTCCGCTGGGAGGTGTAAACACAAGTCGTTTGATGAAGCAGGCCATGTTGGTGAAAGAAAGAGGAGAACTCATGATTCAGATATTCCTTGGCATTGTCAGAACGAAAAACTTTAATAGAAATAGCAAATTGAGTCTGAATCATAAAATAAAATGATTGCCAAACAGAAAAGAGTTCAGAGCGATCTTTTAACAGATACACTCATGTACAGTGTGAAAAATCATCTATAAAAGTGACAAAATAGGAACTACCCCGACCAACAGTGAGGGTAGGAGCAGGACCCCAAACATCAGAATGAATAAGATCAAACGGGAGAGAGGAGCCACGGCCTTGCTTCGGTGGGAAGGAGGAGCGATGATGTTTGCCAAGCTGACACACATCACAGTTGAGCGGAGAACTGGTTGGAGGTAAGTGGGGCAGAAGCTGGCGAAGAATCCGAGGAGGAGGATGTCCAAGGCGAAGATGCCATTGAAGGAGATCTGTGGAGGAGGAGTAGGCGGGCAGAGCAGAAACATCGTCGATGAAGTAGAGGCCGCCGCTCTCAGTCCCAGTAGCAATCGTCCGCTGGGTCCTCGGGTCCTGAAAAGAACAAGTAGTAGGAGTGAATAAGACGGAGCACTGAAATTGCCGGCATAAAGTAGTAACGGATAACAAATTGCACGGGAACTTTGGGACATAGAGGGTGTCCTCCAAGCAAAGCGAGGGGGTGAGTTGAACCATGCCCGTCCCATGAACCGGGGATGGGGAGCCATCCGCCACACGAACCGGGGGTAAGCGGTCATGTGTCTCAAGACGGGAAAAATAATGAGGGTTGCCAGTCATATGATTTGTAGCACCGGAGTCAATCAGCCATTTACCTTGGGTAACGACGTGGGCACTACCTGACGTCGTGGCCACAAAGGCAGACAGCCGAGAAGAGGCGAAGGCCGAATAAGTAGCATCACCGGAAGGGCGAAGATGAGGATGTTTCTGCAAGCAGCGGTCAACAGAGTGGCCAGTACGACCACAGTGAGAGCATAGGAACCGGGATGAACCCCGCCCGCCGGAGTGGCCGCGGCCACTAGGTCCCCCCCTCTGAGCCTGGTGAGCAAAAGAGTCCTGGGAAGGGGGGAGGCCAACAGAGGCCGCTGGAGCAGCGAAGTAACAGCGGCAATGCGAGCCGCAGTGGCATCCAAAGTAGGAGATTCCGCCTCACCCAAGATCTGCTGGCGGATCATATCATAAGAATCGGGAAGATGAAGAAGATAACAAACAACCAGGAGTTCCTGGAAGTGTTTGTGTTGTTCGTCCAAGTCCGCGGAGAAGGGGCGATTCTGGAGGATTTCAGCACCAAGAGCCTGAACTTGCTGATAAGCCGCAGCAGGAGACATGGAAGGGCGGGCGAAAAGATCCGCATAGAGAGTATAAATGTGGGACGTCTGGCCCCCCTTAGAATAGAGAGCAGCGAGGTGAAGCCAGGCAGCCTTGACCGTCTCATCATGGCGAATGATGGGAAGGCACTCATCAGAAAGGCTGTTGGCCAGCCAGGTGCGGACAAGAGCATCACTCGCATCCCAGTCATCAAACTCAGGAGAGGTACGAGGAGGAGGGTCATCGGTGAGGTGATGACGCTTGTGTTGAGAGCAAAGGAGAAAAGTGAAAGAAACGCTCCAATCGGGATAGTTGGAGCCAACAAGCTTAGAAAGGGTGCCAAGGTTGCCCGAAGGAGGAGGTGGAGAAGGAGCGGCAGGAGTAGTAGTAAGACCGGATGTAGTCATAGAACACACCAAGAAACCGCAGCGGATAGAAAAGGAAGAAGCCGCGCGAACACAAGCGGCTAGAAAGCAGTCAAAGGCACAGCGGGGAAGAGGTCGCGCGGACTGAAAAGGCCGAGCGAACAGAAGAGGAGACAAGGAGCAGCGACTACAACAAGTCGCAGGCCGGGCGAAGAGAAACAGGCCGCAACGACTAGGAAGTTGGAGAGGCAAGAAGGAACCAGGAGCGCGGCGACAACGAAACAGGTCGCGGCGACGAATAGCAGGAGGAGAAGAGAACCAAGGAGAAGCAAGCCGCGCGAACAGGGCAGCGGACAAAAACAAGCCGCGCGAACAGGGCAGCGGACAGAAACAAGCCGCGCGAACAGGGCAGCGGACAGAAGAGAAGGTAAGCCGCGCGACAGGTCGCGGAAAGCAGAAAACAAGCCGCGAGAGTCAGAGAGCGCACAGAATCAGGAGGAAACGACCGTGTCCTCTGATACCATATAGAAAGTAGCGAATAAGAAAGAACAACAGGATAGACTTTGGAATAATTGAAATTTTATTATCCAAAAAAGTTATCATTTACAAAGGTATGACCTCCCTTATATAGAATGGAGGAGATAAGAGAGAGTATAAACAAACAATGTGGGACTAAACATGTACAGGGCAGAGCTGCTAGAAATAAAGGAGACCGCACAGGCCGCACGGTTAGACAGATAGGTTAACCGCACGGCACCTCCAGCAGGATAAGAACAGGCCGCACTGAGAGTCCGATAGACCGCCCGGTCTCCAAGCACCAGAGGAGACTGCCAGACCGCTCGGTCAACAAACCGCCAGACAAGACCGCAAGGCCGCCCGGTCTAATACTTCAACAGTGGACACATCAAGTGATTCGGCGACCAAAATACTGAAGCAGCTATCCTCAACGTCTTGAACAATTGTCTTTATAATCTCTGATGCAATGCAAGTAACAATCTATTTTTGGATTTTTGGAGATATTAATTGACAATTGATATATGCATTTTTGAAAACCACTGACTTGACCTCATTGTTATGCAATGCAAGAAAATCTAAGAGTTCAAGAAATTTGCCTCGATTGCTGGATTCTTTAAACTCATCATGCCCGCGAAAAGATAACCCTTGTTTTAAAAGAAAGCGTATACAATCTATTGACGCACACAAACATGCACGATATTGAGTACGTTGTGTCTCTTCCTGCCTGCAAATGCGACTTGAATACCTTGCTTCTGATTCATTAAAGCTATGCACATCTTCTTAGAGTTATTATGTGTATTTGTGTGATTTCTGACATGTTTCTCTAAGATAGTCATATTTTTCCAATATCTGAAACCTCAACATACAAATGTAGGATCACAACCTTTCTGTGGAAAATATAACAATAAAGACAATATGCAATATCTTTATCTACACTGTTTTCCAGCCAATCTTTAAACTCATTAAACCATATCTTGTTGAAACGACGAGCTTTATTTCCAATTTGAGTTTGTGGAAAATTTGCTAAAACCGGTTAACAAAGGCCATTTTGTAAGTATTTTCTTCTTATCGTGTCTTGTATGTTTACATCATATGAGCTAATAGGTTGTCTCAATCCTGAATCAGCAGTTAACTCATCTAAGATAAATTCAGATCTAGTCCTTTTATCACATGAATCTGACGCTTGAGAATCTTGAAAAACTTGATTTGAGATCACTTTTGAAAAAAAAACTTATCCATCGAACACCTAAGTAGGCACAAATAATTGCTATATCACAAATTTGTATAACAAAAATTTGGTACCAGAATTGGTATAACTGATAAACAGAATTGGTTAACCAATAATGCTGAAGTTTAGAAGAAACCCAAAATTAGTTAACTAATAATGCTGAAGTTCAGAAGAAACCCAAAATTGGTTAACTGATAATACTGAAGTTTAGAAGAAAACCAAAATTGGTTCCCAAAATTGGTTAACTAATGAAGAAGATAACTAATGAAGAAGAAAATGCTGAACTAATGCTGAAGAAAATGCTGAAGTAATGCTGAAGTAAAATCAGAACCTGGACAGCAGCGAGCAAAATCAGAACCTGGACAGCAGCGAGCAAAATCAGAACCAATTTTGGGAACCTGGACAGCAGCGAGCAAAATCAGAACCTGGACAACAACGAGCAAAATCAGAAGAATAATCTGGACAGCAGCAAGCAAAATCGGAACCTGGACTAAGATGAAGAACCGAGATAGCTGGACTGATGGACTGCAGCATGAAAAATCAGAACCTAACCGGGACTGATGGTCTGCAGCGAGAAAATAACCCGTGCAGCGAGCAAAATCCATTCTTCATAAATAAGCTGATCGGATTATCTTTTAAATTACAAACATTTGCTGCTAGAAAGAAGCACAAACAACTACCATCTAAAGAACAACTAGCAATTGCCCTAAATAATGAAGAGCTGACAGTTAAAGTTATAAGAAGAAGAAGAAGAATACCTCGCACTTCTGGATTGCAGCGATTCGGCGAGCTAGGCAAAATCAAAGTGTGGAGTGCGGAGCAGCAGTGATTCTTCAGCGATTCTCTTCTTCTAGACTGTCGCAATTCGGCGGGCTAGGGCAAAATCAAAGTGCGGAATGCGGAGCAGCAGCGATCGGCGGGCTTGGCAAAATCAGAGTGTGGCAATGGGGAAGCAGCAGCGATGCGCAATAAAAGGTTCTCCCCCGGTGAAATCCGCGAAAAATCATACCCGGGCACGTGCCCGAGTGTGTCTGAAGGTGGGTCCGCCCGTGGCTGGAGGGGACGAAGCAATTTTTATTTAGTGTTGATGAGGCTATCCTAAATTTATAGATAATTTGGGGTGCAAATATCCACCTTCCCATGTTCCTCCACGAATTTGGTGAGATCATGGGTTTGACCGTCACACACGAGATCGACACACGCGAACGTGCACCGTCTGATCCACCACCGTGACCAGTTGCCTGCACCGCCATCACCAACACCGGGCGGCCCATGACTGGTCAGCCACGTCGGGGCGTGCCGCAACTGCTCCTCCTTGAGGCCGCCTCCTGCGACCACGAGGTTTTGCTCGCAAGGGGTGGCCATGTCCGACAACCCCTCCACGTGGCCGCGGGGCGTCGCCCGCAAGGGGCGGCCATGCTCGGCCGCCCCTCCCCGTGATAATCTCCCGTGGCAGCGGGGCGCTGCCCGCAAGGGGCGGTCATGCCCAGCCGTCTCTCGCGATCGCGGGGCGCCGCCCGCAAGAGGTGGCTAAGTCTGGTAGCCCCACCCCGCGGGCCTCTCGCGGTCGTTGGGTGCTGCTCGCCATGGACGGTCGCGCCCGGACGCCCCTCCCTGTGGTTTATCCCGCTGCGGATAGCTGTGTGGACGGCCGCGGCTCCTTTCCCCTCGCCGGCGACCGTCCTCCGGTAAGGTGTCCGCTCTTTCGTAACAGACCATCCCCGTCGTCTGATTATTTCGTCGTGATCTCTGTCGTCCATTCGTGGATAACACCCAATAACCGTCATGATTAGTGGGGGGTTATCATTAATTAGAAATTGGTCTGCATTTAGTAAATATTACACATTGTATACACCCAAAACTATATTAAATGTGATTTACAAATAGAAATTTTGGGTGGTTATGGTGTGCCGATAGCCGCATAACCACCGTAATCACCTCATGGAGCCTATAAAAAGGCCTCAGGACCCCCTTCATTTCTAACTTTTCATCTCCCAGACTTCTTCTTCCCCAGGCCGGAGGTTTGCCAAAATCCTCCTACAACCTCCTCCACCAGCCGGACCGCCCAAAAATCTGCCCAAGTCTACGACGCTCCCAAGAAGAAGACGTTATGCGTGACATTTTGCCTACTACGTATGTAGCGTCACTCAAGTCATCACCCCTGCATCTCTGTGCGCAGCACCGCAAAGTTTGCCGAGCAGCATCTGAAAATGCTCCATCATAGCATAGAGAAGTGACAGCTTCGTATGAGGAGGCCTGTCGCCCACCGAGCACTCTCAATCTCTCATCTCACTATTGTAACGAGGAGCAGCTTGTTGCCCACAATTCTCCGCACAATCTGTGAACAGACTCTAATAGTGACGTTTGATAGGCAATGTACCGGTAATGGTTTTTTTACCCATTTAAGTGTGTTTCCACGTTAAAATTGTCTTTTGTACTTCTACTTATTCTGTGACTGTGTGCGTGCTTGACCGCTTCACGTAGAGTTGTCACTTAAAACCGAAAACCGAAAACCAAACAGGAACCGCAAAGAATCGAACCGTTTGCGAATTATTTAGGTTCTGGTTTGAATTTTGGAACCGTGAACATCATTGGTCCGGGTGTGGTTCTTTCATTTTATTATCCGGACCGGAACCAGAACCGGAACCGCAACATACAAGTCTCAAGCAGTTCCAAGATTTTTAGATCCGATCCAAACCGGACCGAATCAGAACCGAACCGCAACCCGTTTATTATTATATTTTATTAATAATAATTTTATTATATTGTTATTTTTTTATAATCTATATATAATATCTATACTTACTAGTATGAGTAAAATTGACGCAATTTGATTCAAACCGCAATCGCACTCAAAGTGGTTGGTTTTGTACCGAACAAAATCGCATCATACCAAAACTGTGCAATGTTGTTTGAAATTGATCTGGTTTGAAATTGGTGCGGTTTGGAGTCGATTTTTGCGATACAATTTCGATTTTTACACTATTATATAATGTATTTTCAATTTTACTCATACATTTTTTGAAATAATTAAAGTAACTTATACTTATTGGGGATAATGAAATATCATGCCCTCTCGAAGAAAACAATGTGGCACAGTTTTGTCAACTTTGCAATATAAAATAAGAAAGCTGCGTCCAGAAATCTAATCCTTGAGAATCTATGATTATGCTGATTGAAAAAACTAGCAAGTATTACTACAATACTTACAGCCAGTTGTTGAACACCAAGCAGTGATCCAAAGTATTCAGCTGAAGGCTGAAGAATTTGATGAAAATATTCAGCCTTGCTTGAAAGGGCAAGTTGAGTCCTATCAAGAAATGCCTTCGCAAATAATGCCCAATGATCATCTTTTCTTTTGAACAACTCCAGCAAATGGTTCCATCCCTTTTGCACAAAGAAAAATAAAGCATCATTTAATAATGCCAAGTGATATTGAATGTATAGTAGAAGTACTATGTAAATCTTCCACTTCAAAAAAGTAGTAATGTCAGGAGCCAAATAAATTTAAATCTGCATCTATAATATAAATGTAAAATTTGCCTTAATCTTAGAAGATGGAGCAGATGGTCTCTATTTGTACAACACTGGACAGAGATATAAAGTAAAACTGACTTTGGAATTTATGCAAGCAAATCAAAGAAAGTTTTTTTATATCCTATGTCAAGAAATACTTCTGATCACTGGTAAAATAATTTTCAAGATTAGAATTTTGGATTTAGTCACAGCATAAATTTTGATGAACATCTTAATCACAAATCATGGTTAATCAATTGATAAAGGTGTGCTGATTATGAGAAAATCAGTATGGATAATCAGAAAAGGGAACTTCCAATCATTTATAACCAAATCCAGCACAGGCAGTAAGATTAGGTCAAAATCCCTCGAGATGTGACCTTCAAAACCCCCAAATCTATTGAAAGAGGTCATCCAGAGGTTCGGTGCAGATCTTGAAGGGCTTAAGTTACTCGTACCTGGAGTTGAGCTAACTCTCAACACCTGGCGGCACATCCTTTCTGTAACGCCCCCACTCGTCACATGGAATATAACGGTGGGTCCGGCCGGGGCCCCACGCCATATTTCACAGACAAACGTTGGAATTACGTGTGGAAATCAAAATCTACTCGTACCCTAACTCAAATCATTCTAGCGCAGCATTTTAAGTTGGATGAACTCAGCTCAATGAATGTCCACTAATATACAAACTCCACATTTATATATCAAATCAGAAATGTATACAACACACACACTCATGGCCTTATGGCATTACAGGTTTCTCTTTACACAAATGTACAATTCCATACATCGGTACGCAGGCCGGCCACACATGAAATGCAACCACACTTCGTACGGCCTTTGAGGGCCTTAAGCAGCAAGCCTCCATTCTGCTCAAACCAATTCAATTATCAGCACCTGCAATTAGCTATCCACCCAAGAGCGGTAAACAAAGTAATAGTCAGCATTAGATGACCAATTATAACGACTCTACCCCTAACCCGAGGCAGTGGTTCCTTCCATGTATGCATTGTCATAACAATCTCTATCAATCTACCAATCATAACCATATCACAAACGTCGGTATCCACCAGACGCTCCGTGCACTCATGGAACCTTATTGGTGTACCGGGTATCCCAGTCGTACACCGCCGATTAGAGGTTCTTCACTTGTTGGTTGGGCGGTTCCATCCTAGTCCACCAATCCCGCAGGCTGGCGACATGCCGTCCATACCACTCAGAGGCACTACCTCACAGCATCCACAAACAACCAGAGCAGATCGACCCACACAAGTGGTGTAGCAAGTCGGGCTTATCGATGCTCCCCAGGCATTACCACCAATCGACCCTTCACCTATTTCCTAATTGACCCACCCTTATGGTATAACAAGTCGGGTTTAACTCGGCTCCCCAGGCGTTGCAACCAATCGACCCCTCATCTATCCAGATCAACCCACCTTAGTGGTGTAGCAGGCCGGGTTTATCTCATGCTCCCCAAGCATGCTACCAATTGACTTCTCATCACAACCAGGAGCTTACTCAAAGCATCCATACATCCATAGGCAACATCCACACATACATCCATACATCCATTCAACAAAGCATAACCTTTCATATCATCAAATCCACGGAGTTTTCTCCGATTTACCCATAATCATCACCAATCCAGACTATCCGTCCAGATGGGCTTCACACAACATGCATATGCCGTACTCCACACTTCCGGCTCTAGATGAAGACTCAACTAAGGAATCACTTACGATATCCACCTCTTGGTGGAGGATCCCATGCACATGCATAAAGAAAGGATTTCGATGTCCAATAAGTAGATCGTTACCCTTGAAAATCGCTTCGGAGCCATGACCTAGCCGACTGGAAATCACCATCTCGACCTTGCCTTCACGAATCCGATCTCAGATCTTCGCTCTGCACTCCGCAACTCCTCCAACAGCTGGTTTTCTTTCCTCCATTCCTTCCTTAACTCTCCCTCTTTCCCTCTCTGAGTTTAAGAAGAAGATGAAAATGAAGAGATAATTCCTCATTCTCGGCCTTATATCCATAGGGAAGAAGCCTGGCCCTTGGATCCAGGATAAGGGCAACAAATGACTCAGATTTGCCCAAGAATAGGCTGAACACGGCCTGACAGGCCCTATGACACGCCCGTGTCACAGGCTGTGTCACTTAAGCGGTAGGCAACCGACTCAAATCCAACCAGTACACGGCTGTGTGACACGCCCGTGTCACACCCTACACGCCTGTGTCATGCCCGACACGCCCGTGTACACCATCCGTGTAGTTCACACAACACAATCTCCACTCAACCCGAGCAGGACACGGCCATGGGACACGCTCGTGTCTCAGGCCGTGTACACCACGACACACCTGTGTCAACCCGTACACACAGTACTGCCTGAAACCCACAAGGGATACGCCCGTGTCACAGGCCGTGTACCCTGCACTCGACGATCGTCGACCAAAATTCGTCTACCACACCACCAACTGCTCAACCCGAGAAGGACACGCCCTGGGACACGCCCGTGTCCCAGGCCGTGTCACCCAAACCTGAACCCAAAGTGCGCTTTGGGGTGTTACAATCCTCTCCTCCTTCAAAGAAATTTTGTCCCCGAAATTTGACTCATCTACAGCCATTCACCGAAACTCTCTTCGTTACATTCTCAGCAATCGATCACTCAAATCAAACGAGCCGGGTCGCCGATTGTCTCGCCCCACGACATCGCACAAACCAAACAACACACAACACATACACACATACATAAACCTCATGTGCACATTTATCCACAAAATTCATTAAGTGCTCTATATTAAAAAACAACATCATATATATAGCCACCATGATTGATCGATCACATACATAACACCAGATGTGCACCAATATTTCAACGTTTAACATAACATACCACATATATACACTAGTATCAGCATCAGTAAGTACAAGAGTCACATTATCCAAGTGATACGAGTCACTTGTCTATGGTTCCTTTCGCTCAGCCGCTTGATTAAACACTCGAGGTGTCAAATTAATCACTCGAGGTTAGATTTCACCAATTGAGCTCTACGGCTCTTGCACTTTCAAGTTATGCAGTCGGGGTTGCGTCCGGGATGCAGATGACTCGGCCACTGCTTTACCCTTTTCTTCATAAGACGCACCTATCTTTTTCTCACTCCCTGACGGGGCATTCCAACAAAAGTTAGTTATATGTCCCTGCTTCCCGCAAGTATAACATATACGTGTATCAACACATCCTTGACCATAGGTCACCCCCGAAGAAATAGCCGATGAAGCTGATTCAACAAGCCTGAACCTTTTCTTATCTCGTCTTCTAAACTCTGATTACTCCGACTGTGGCACTTTAAATTCTAGCTTCTCCACGACCAGTCTTCAATGACTCATTCGTTGCTTGCTCGTCCACCACAACTGCAGCACGCTCTTGCCTTGCACCAGGCCATACTGGCACCCATGCAGGCCCTGCCTGCCCAGTAGGATGTTCCTGTAACACTGCAAGTAAAGTCTCCGTCACCATCCATATGGTCTCCACCGAAGGAGGCATAGACGCTTCAACTGGTGTTGCGCTCTCATCGGACCGCTGGGGCTCAGAATGCCCAGCACCACTCCTCGCCACCTAGCAATATAGTGCTACTAGCACCTGAGGTCTTCTCATGAAGGCTGATTTTCTGGGCATATCAGGTGTATTAATTATAGATATGAATATGTAAACATACATATATGTATATCTCTATATATATGAATAAAGCATAGGGTTGTCCCTGAATTCTACTCTTGAAACAAATGAAAATCAAGCAGTAACTTACATAAATTAAAAAAAAATTAGGGATTCATAAGGCATTATGCAAACTGGACATCTGTATCTATTATTTGTTGAGGTCTCGCTACAACAACTTCATATACAGACAGAGTCAAATAAGTAAAGCAATGAGGTAAAGTAAATGAAAATGCTAATGACAAAGAGCCCTGACCTGCACAAAATATGGTCACAGGGAAGCAACATCGGTTGGTTCAGCAACCGATAAACTGCAAGAAAAACTTATGTGAATAAGGCAGATCAAATATAGTTGATAGCATCATGAGCACAATCAATCCTGATTGAAGCACTCTATCCCCACCCCTTAAAAATTTTAAAGAATGTTTAGAACAAAAATGAAAGCAAAACAAAATCATCAGATTAATATGATATGAATTCCACAAAAAAGCATCATCAATTTCCGCGTTGTTTGCAACAAGAACACGTTCCCAAAATCTATCTCAAAACATCATGCAAATAAATATAAGTTCACCAAAATTTATCTCAAAACATTGAGTTGATATGATTTCTTTTCCATATTAGTAGATCAACACTAAAGCTTTTAATTTGGGTAGTGCATCATCCATTGAAATTCTGCATCTTCCTGAGCGCTATTTTCATCACCAACCTAAAAAAATATACATTACGGATATGTTAAACATGTTCATAATTGAGTAATAAACAATACTACTTACTTGGCCAGTGCTAGAAGGTATCGAATGATTCACCCGACTTCTAGAAGTGATTGTTGTTGGTGTCAATGGGCAGCTAACAAGCTCCAAATGAGCTCGCACCTCTTGTTGTAGGCATGTCATCTTCTCTTCCATTTGTGCCTCCACTTGTGCCTTCATTTTGGCAATTTGAATATCAAACTGCAATTGCATTTCTTCTCGAAGTTGAGTACGGATTGACTCAACTCCTTCTTGACTTGGTTGTAAATTAAGATTTTTTTCCTCATTAAGCCTCATGTACGCAAACATCCATGTCCATCCTCTCCCATTACCCGAGAGAATCAAGAATCTCTATATTCTATGGTGCGCTCCTCCTCAGGCACATTTTCAAGAAGAGTGTTCATATCTTCCTATGATATGAAGATATAAAAATAAGAAATGTTGTCAATATTATATGTATTATTGTGAAATTAGTTATGGGTGAAATAAATCAAAACATACAATGGCCTCCTGAGCTTCAAAATCAATTCTACCCTTCTTATCTGTCTGTGTTCTTATAAAAACATTAATTCTATCTACCTGATCGTTACCTTGTTTCTCCATCTAAAATAACAACAAAAAATAAATTGTCATTGCATATATGTATTATATAAAGATGTTGGATGTTTTACCTCCGATCGAACAGAGCGAAATGAGGACCTCCCCATTTTATGGTATCCTCCAAGATGTTCACGGTTGATTGAGTTTTGCTTTGATACAACTTTAACAGCTTCTTGCCCCCAATATTGGATAAGAGCTCTCCATTGCCCGACAATAACACGATCTGGGACAATGGCAAGACGCTCCTCATCAGTTGTATATATATCATAATTATCATGCTTAACATGATATTTCCATTCCCTCCACCACAATCTAACTGAATGCAATCATCTACTTTGATAATTTAAAGGGACATCTGTATTCTCCTACAATTATTCAATGAAATAAAATTGAGTTTATTTTAAGAGTGGTGTTCATTAATGTAACAAAAGAATAAAGTACAATACCTGCACCTCTCTCCATATCCCATCAAGCATGTCATTGGGTATATCCGTCCATCGCGGATATGTGAGTGGTAGTTTAAACCCATTTCTAGCTAGAACCCCAAGTTAGCTAACAAATGGTTGCTCGCACTTACCGGTAGGGTACCCATATCTATTAAAATCAACATGAAATCGCTCACCTGTCCCCCACGTTGGGATGCCTTGAGCAGGGCCTCGACCTCTCTTTTTATTAATACTTTCACGATTGTTTGAAAGATCTACATTAAAAATGTCAATAACTTATATATGTTGTTATAGTGCACAAGCAAAAAAATTATGATTCCAAATACCTGCATTATCTAGTGAATGTGATGTGTCAATGGGTTGGGAGATTGGTGTAGCATGTGCAGTAGCTTGGGAAACTGAATGTAGAGTGGTGATAGATAGGGATATTGGTGAAAGATTTATATTAGGCTGGGACATTGAATGTGCGATGACGGATTGAGAGAGTTGCCACTTTTTAGTCATAGTTTGTCCTCGAGTATTTTTCTTCCCCATGCCTGTAAGAAAATCATAGAACAAACTATATTAATCCATCAAATGTAATTTAAAATGATCAGATATAGTAATTTGTCAAATAAAAAAAAAATTATGATTCAAAATACCTGCATTGCCAAGTGAATGTGATGTGTTAATGGGTTGAGAGATTGGTGTAGCATGTGCAGTAGCTTGGGAAACTGAATGTAGAGTTGTGATGGGTTGGGATATTGGTGAAGGATCTATATTAGGTTGGGACATTGAATGTGCGGCGACGGATTGAGAGAGTTGCAACTTTTCAGTCATAGTTTGTCCTCGAGTATTTTTCTTCCCCATGCATGCAAGAAGATCATAGAACAAACTATATTAATTCATCAAATGTAATTTAAAATGATCAAATATAGTAATTTGTGAAGCAAAAAATTTATGATTCCAAATACCCGCATTGCCAAGTGAATATGATGTGTTAATGGTTTGGGAGATTGGTGTAGCATGTGTAGTAGCTTGGGAAACTGAATGTAGAGTGGTGATGGGTTGGGATATTGGTGAAGGATTTATATTAGTTTGGGACATTGAATGTGCGATGACGGATTGAGAGAGTTGCCACTTTTCAGTCATAGTTTGTCCTCGAGTATTTTTCTTCCCCATGCCTGCAAGAAGATCATAGAACAAACTATATTAATCCATCAAATGTAATTTAAAATGATCAAATATAGTAATTTGTCAAGTAAAAAAATTATGATTCCAAATACCTGCATTGACAAGTGAATGTGATGTGTTAATGGATTGGGAGATTGGTGTAGCATGTGCAGTAGCTTGGGAAACTGAATGTAGACTGGTGCTGGGTTGGGATATTGGTGAAGGATTTATATTAGGTTGGGAGATTGAATGTGCGGCGACGGATTGAGAGAGTTGCAACTTTTCAATCATAGTTTGTCCTCGAGTTTTTTTCTTCCCCATGCCTGCAAGAAGACCATAGAACAAACTATATTAATTCAAAACACATCACAACTATATTATAAATCAAAATATATTAATTTAAAATGACAAAATATAGTAATTTGGCATGCACAAAATTATGATAACATACAATATTACTCTTCATTAGTTATTTCGTCGTCAACATCTAAAAGAATATCATCAACAACATCACCATCAACTCCTTTCCTAACCCAATTAGTATCATCATCATGTTCACATATTATTTCATCCAAATGTTGTTGATTGAGTGGTTCAACTTGAGGTTCAACATCAAACGATTCTCGAGCTGTCAACTTCATAACGACTTCCCAATCTGGATCTAGAGGATCTTTGACGTAATAAACCTGCTCTGCTTGACTGGCTAATATAAAAGGCTCATCTATAATTTTATTTTGTCTATACAACAAATGATTGAAGTTCACAAGAGTGAAACTAAATTCATTCAATTTTTTTAACTTGAGGGTCAACCCAATCACACTTAAATATGATGAATTTAAAATCATAGTGAATCTCAAAAATGTCCCTTAACCTTCCATAGTAAGCGACACCCCCTAGACGTGGGTTCTTATCTTTGGAGCTAGCATAACTAGTTGTACTTTCTTTGAGCAGCACACCACTATTTTGGGTAGTTCTTTATGATCTTTGTACTTTGTGCGATAACGAAATCCATTAATAAAATATCCATCATATCTCCATGCCCAATTATCTGGACCTTCACTGAGATGCTTAACTTCTTTGGATAGATTGTTATCAATAGATCTAACCTATAGAGATAGTCAAACCATGGATGAAACTAATGAAATGATTCATTAAAAGGTTGATCTTCATTACTATATTGAAGAACTTACATAATGTTTAAACCATAAATGAAAGGATTCATTATGAGCTTTATCAATTTGATCTTCATTAGAAAAGGTGTGATTGCATCTATGTTGAAAAGAACATGACGATGCATTTGTATCCAAGAAACCTCATCAAGTTCTATCTTTTTTCCCTTTTTAAATGGGCGACCAATGTCATGTCCTCCATCATAATTTCTATTTTGCCAATTATATTTTGTTTCAATGCCAACAAGATATCGTTCGCAAAAGTTCATGCATTCCTCCATTAGATATCCTTTCGCAATAGAACCTTCCGGATGAGCACGATTACGAACATATCTCTTCAAGGTAAGTAGATACCTAATTTCAATATATATAATAAGTTAATACAAACAATATTATATAAATAAATATATAAACTCAAATATATGAAATGTTCATTACCTTTCAATAGGATACATCCATTGAAATTGCACTGGACCACCAACAGAGGCCTCTTCAGCTAAATGTATTGTTAGATGCTCCATAATATCAAAAAATAAAGGTGAAAATATCTTTTCAAGATGACATAGTGTTAGATGTAACACCCCCTATCCGTCACATAACATATAGCAGTAGGTCCGGCCGGGGGCCGACGTCGTATGCCACAGACAGACCGAGTGGTTACTCATGGAAACCATCCAACCAATCATCGTCCTACACAGAGCATTCTAGCGGAAGCAGTTTAACAAGAGTTGCAAAATAAGAACCCAACATTGGAGCATGAATGTCCACTAATACCAAAATAGGAATGTTACAAAATACACCAGTACAAGCCTTAAGGCCTTACAAAATGTTTCACTTGATATTACATGATTTACAAACCACGGCACGCAGGCCGGTCATACATGAATAAAACAGTAAACACTTCCAAATAGGCCTTCGAGGGCCGGCTTCGCATTTGGGCTTTAGCCCGCTATTGACCGATTGGTCCAGCAGCACCTGCAAGCAACAAACCACCGCACGGTGGCAAAACAAGTCAACGGTCAGCAATGCTGACCAAATTATAACGATCCCGCCCCCAACTCGGGGCGGCGATGCTCCTTCCCTGCATTTCATTAGCAGAAGCGAGCAATATATATATTTAGCCATTTCATCACAGACGTTGGCTCGCACGGCTACACGCCTCGTGCTCTCAGGGCACATTCACGGTGAACCGGTCGATGTCACGACAATTTAAGCCATAGACATTCCGGACTCACCATCGCCATTTAGACGGCCAAACCTATGAGCAAATTGTCTTCCTGGCCTGGGTCACGACAATTTAAGCCATCGACCGCCGAAGACCCTAATCTATGCCAACGGCAAGTGCCACGTGCCTTTAGGTCTCTTTAACCGAACGACATAGAACGGGTACGATTCCATCTAACCCGTGCTCACATCGCAACGACAATTTAAGCCATATGCGCGGGTCAAACTTCCACCGAGTCCCATTTCCATCACAAGTCACATAACCCGGTTATGTTCAAGTTGGCTCTCAGGCCACCAAGTTGGCAAGATCTCGTATCCGCCCAGTTTTCCGGGTGCACCTTTGGGTTAGTCCCCAAGGCTCCCTACTGTAATCTATCGCGTAGAAAACCCGAAAAATAACCAATAGCACGGAGTCTTCTCCAGCATTATGCAATGCAACATCACCGATCCAGACCAACATGTCCGGGTAGGCTTCACACATCATGCCTATGTCCGTTCTCGCTTACGGACTCTAAACAACGGGGACTTCACATATCTACCCGAAGGAACGCTTCCAACTCTCCGCAAACTCGCAAGAGCGGGCTTCCTATGCAAAGAAAGAGGGTTACTCATGCTCAAGATGAGGATCGTTACCCTAGAGTTCCTCTTTGGCGCCATTGAAAAGTAATTGGATGAAAAGCACCGCACTAGCTTTGCCTCCATGGATCCGGAGTCGGCTCGTGATTTGGAGCTTCGAAGCTCCTCCAATGGCGGGATCTAGCTCCTTCTTCCTTCCTTGGCTCTCCTCTCTCTCTAAGGTTTTAGAAAGATAACACTTAAGAAAAGTGAGGGTTTCTAAGTCCAATCCTGGGTATATCCCTTCAGGAACAACCCCCAGCCGTTGGATCTCAAAATAAAGAAACGAACGGCTTTGATTCGGGACTGAAATGCCCAATCTGGACCGAACACGGCCTGGAACACGCCCGTATCCAGGGCCGTGTGCCTCATTCGCCATCAAAATCGGCTCGCCTGGAACCTCACATGGGTATCGAACACGCCCGTGTTCGAGCTGACACGCCCGTGTTCCACCTGACACGGCCGTGTGGCCGGCCGTGTACCCCCATCATTTTTCCCCGAAAACAACCCGAGCACTGCACGGGTTCTAGGACACGCCCGTGTCCTTACCCGTGTCACCTCAACACGCCTGGACCCCAGGCCGTGTACACGGTCTCGACACTCGATACTTCGTCGAGCGAAGATCGTCGACCTGATGACACGGCCTTGGACACGCCCGTGTCCTAGGTCGTGTGCCTTGTCTCGACACAATGTCGAGACCAAAGTGTCGACTTCCCGGTACGAGTGTCGACACGGGTCGACACGCCCTGCGACACGCCCGTGTCGCAGGCCGTGTGCCATGTCTCGACACTTCGTCGAATGTAGAGTGTCGACTTCGCGGCTAAGTGTCGACACGGGTCGACACGCCCTACGACACGCCCGTGATGCAGGTCGTGTGCCCAGTCTCGACATAATGTCGAGACCAAAGTGTCGACTTCCCGACTGAGTGTCGACACAAGCTTTACACGCCCTGGGACACGCCCGTGTCCCAGGCCGTGTGCCTGCTGCCAGAACCCAAAACTGGCCCAAAACGTCCCCCGTCGCTCTTTTGAGTTTCGGGGCGTTATAACTCTTCCCCTCTTAAAAGAATTTCTTCCTCGAAATTACATAAAGAAAAGACATGTACAAAACCAAAATTTGTACCTGAGCGGAACAACTCTGGATACTCGTCAAGCATAGTCTGCTCTCGCTCCCAAGAGAGCTCCTGATGCGCTCGCGAACAGACTCTTACTGTGGTTGGTTCGGTGAGTCGATCGCCGCGGGCCCGCTCGGGTAGGCAAGTGCACCTATCGCAAGTAGTACTCGATATTCGAGGGAATACCGAGGTCGTATTGTTCTCGGGGTCACGTTGACTATTCTTACTCCTCCGGGAGGACTATTATTTTACTGAAAGTAAGGTGGATTTTTTTACTTAATAAAAGACGGAAAAGCAAAGGAGCGAAAAAACAATTTAGAAAATATTCGATGAAGGGTTAACGCTCGGCATCGAATCGGATTAAGACTAAAACAATTTTTAATAATTAAAAGACTTAGTTTTCAAATTAATAATAAGGCAACTTGGCCGTGGAGGTTCCACAAATGTGAGCTCACCTAGCTATAGGGATATCACTCACCTAAACGTTAAGACTATTCGACCGAACGTTAGTCCGACGAAGGATTCCTCTTAACGCCCGCTTTACGCTAAGAACCCCGCTATTGGGTGGGGAACCCAATCCGGTAGAATTACGCTTGTCCTCTCTCGAGGGTATGCACGCAACTCTATTTACCCAGGGGTGATCGGTCCATATGCACGGCCTCTCGGCTAGCTAGCATATGGACTACGGAAATAGGGCCCACACATCGATATGTGGTCCTACGTGTCGTAAACCCGGGGTAAACCTTAAGTGCTTAAATTAAAATGAAAATAAAGAGCTTCAATTATTATAAATCATTTTAAATGTCCCAAAGCTCTTCGATGCCGAGGCTAATAGCGATTAGCCACACATCGGTATGGGGACGGCTTATAATTTAGTGAGGCGCGAGTTCGAAATTAAACACTAAGCGTTTATAAGAAAGGGACACAAGAAAAATAACAACATTTAGAAAGCTAAAAAGTTAACTAAAACGAGAACTCACGCACACTCCAAATTATAAATTAAACAGAAACTAAGTTACACATAAAAGAAAATTGCATATTTCAAATTTGCGAGTCCCACTCCTACGAGTGGGGGCGGTAAATAAAAGCTGAAAATTGCAAGTCCTACTCAAACGAGTAGGACTGAAATGAAAGTGAGTCCTACTCAAATGAGTAGGAGAAAATAAATGCGATTACATGGCTATAAAGTCCGGCCATTTAACTCAAGTGAGTAGGCGGAAAAATAAAGAAAGAAAAATTACAAGTCCTACTCAAACGAGTAGGACTGAAATAAGGTCCGGCCATTTGACTCAAGTGAGTAGGCGGAAAAATAAAGAAAGAAAATAACGAGTCCTACTCAAATGAGTAGGACTGAAATGAAAGCGATGCGCCATTTAACTCTTAATGAGTAGGCGGAAATAAATACACACAGACACACACACTCCATAAGAGAATTCAAGAAAGCAATAAATCTAACACCTACACTCACACACTCTACATAATTTGAACAAAGCATTAAAGGAAAGCAATTAAAAGAAAGCATTAAAATTTAACACCTACACTCACACACTCTACACAATTTGAATCAAAGCATAAAAGTTATACACCTACACTCACACACACTTCATGAAGATTAAGAAGAACAAAAGGAAATTTAGGCTCATACACTCACACACACAAATAAAAAACAAAATTAAAGTTACCTAAAAATTAAAATTTTAACTTTTTCAAGCATAGGTTTTGCCAAAAATAAATAAAAAGAAGAAATTACAATTTTAGAAGACAAAAGTTTTTCAAAACAAATTAAAAACCAAAGTTTTTGGAAAATTAAAATTTCAACATTTTCATTCCTAGGATTTTATAAAAGAGCTAAAAAAGTTGAAATAAAAGAGAAAGAAGAAAAAAAAGGTTTTCATCCTAAAATAAAGCTAAGTAAAAAAAACAAAAGAAACTTTAGTAACTCTTTTACACATTCATAAGAGTGAAGATGTTGAAGAAATTAAAAGAAGACAAGAAAAAAAAGAAAAACCTAATTCATCATTTCATGAATTTCAAACAAAACCTAACTTGAGAAAAATTAAAGGCTTGTAAAGAGGAAAACCTATCATCCCTAAGCATGAAAACAAGAAAAAAAACATGTAAAGTAAGCATGTTACACTCATACACACACACACACTTTTCATAAATGAAGAACAAAGATGAAACTAAGAATAAAAAGGAGAAGGAAAGTGGGCACAAGTGTTCATTCCAAAGCCATATATGAAGAGAAAATTTAACATTTTATTGATTAAAATGAAACTATTACAAGCTATTACAAAGGGCTAAAGCTAAAGCAAAACAAGAATTGAAATAAAAAAGGGAGAAATCTCCTTACATAGCTTTGAAAATCACGGATGCAGCCCACAAAAAGACACTAAATTGGCCCAAAAATCTGAACCCTTGGACCTTACAGAACTGGGCTATTTATAGGAAAAAATTTCTAAGTACACGCCCTCGGTCACGGGCGTGTAGGGGGGGCGTGACAGTACTATTCATGAAGGCGGCTGGCGATTGGACAGGAAAGTTAACTTCGGGCTGAGTTCGCGGCAGTCACGCCCTAGGTCACGGGCGTGACTCTGGGCGTGTCGGGGAGGTAGAACCGGGCGCGGGTTGCGCCGAAAGTCTTCGGCAGCATCTTGTCGGGCTAGCTGGAAAGGTCACGCCCCAGGTCACAGGCGTGACGCTGGGCGTGTCAGTTGGTGTCGACACTCGATGAATGTCGAGATGAATTCGTCGAGAGGAGAGGACACGGGCTTGGGTCACGCCCCGTGTTGGGTGACACGGGCGTGTCGCCAGGCGTGTCGAGCTTTTTACTTCAGAAATCTGCCAGTTCACGGAATTTGAGCGTCACGCCTTGGTCACGGGCGTGACAAATATGTCACGGGTGTGTACTGCCCAATTTTGGCAGATTTTGAACTTTTTCTGAAAAATAAAATAAAACAAGTTAGAAGCAAATTTACAAGAATAGGAACATTTTATTGAACAAAAATAAGTAAAAACGACGAAAATAAATGAAAATGACTAAATTAATGTGCACAAAAATACGTATATTTACAGTTCATCAAATACCCTCATACTTAGGCTTTTGCTATTCCAGAGCAAAAGTTTGAGGTGAATCTATAAGGAATAAAAAAAAACTCTAAGTTTTAGCTACCGCTTAATCAATTATAAGAGAGATCGAAATAAATATACGGGGTGTAAGAGTTAAGTCCTAAAATTATGTAGATGATTTAAATAGCGCAAAAGTTTTGGCCAAAAGACTTCTTGATGTAATCAAATAGAAGGCAACATTTGAAATGGTTAGATTAACGAAAATAGTTTGGAATTATAAGAACTCTAACTTATACGAGTGCTACCGGAAATAATACAATTTATTAATTATGCTCTCAAAAAGATTTTTGAATTAATTCTAGAATCGTGTAATTGGCTAAAGGGGTAGTGGGTTTATGAAGAGGGTTTTGATATTTGAGGTGAGGTAATTTTTTCTCGAACCTCCATTTTTTTCTTTTGGATTATTAGGAAAACGAAATCTTATTTTCCTAATATGATTTTTGTTTTTCAACTTCATAATAATAAAATTAACCCAATGTATATTTGTAGGAGTAATGAATTTTATCCTCTTACTACTTATATAATCTTTTTAAATTATTGGGTGCCTATGTTTACGGAACGAAATCTTATTCTCATTGACATAGGATCTTTTAGGGATAAAATTTTTCATGCCAAGTAGGTCATGAAAAAGTAAGGGGAGAAAGGAAAACTAGATTGTAATCCTAAAAATTTTTGAGAGCAACCTTAATAATTTGTACGTTCCAATGTTCAGAAAGCTAAAAGTAAGTATAATTGAATTCTATAGTCGTTATTTCCTAACATAATATACGTGCTCCTATTAATGAAAAATTAGAAGTAGTGCCTAAAACGAGTTCGCTAGTTTTAACAAAGCATAAAGAATTCTTTAAAACTTAACCCCGGCTATTTAAATTTTTCAATCAATAATTAATAAACGGGTAGTGAACAAAGAATTAATCAAATTCGCATATAAATAAACTCAAAACTGAATTTTTGGATAGCAGAAAAGTTAAGTATGGAATATTTAATTTATTTATTTCAAAACATTTTTTTTTTATTTTTATAGTTTTTGTTATCATTAATTTTTGTTTGTTTTTCATTTATTATCTTTTTTTGTATTTTTGTTTTTCTCAATTTTTTTGAAATTTTTTTTAAGAGAATTTTCATTTAAAAAAAATATGGGAGAGAAAAAGAAAAAAAAAAGGTTTTTACAAGAATGAGTAAGGGGGAGAGAGAAAAAAGAAAGTACAAAAAATATTTACAAAGTGAAACTAAATATATATATATTTTTGTTTTCTCTTTTTTTAAATTGTTTTTGAGTTTTTTGGAAAAAAAAGAAAGAAAGAGAACAAAACAAAATTTTTTTTTTGGATTTTTTCATTTAAAATTTTTTTTGTTTCATTTTAATATGTTTTTTTAATTTTTTTGGATTTTTTCATTTACAATTTTTTGTTTCATTTTAATATGTTTTTTTTTAATTTTTTTGTTTTTGTTTGTTGTTATATGTATTTTTTTGTATTTTTTGAAATGCAGAAAAAAAAATGAAGTGCAGAAAGTAAAGCACGAAAATACCCCCATACTTAAGTCCAACATTGTCCCCAATGTTGTATCGTAAGTATGCGGAACAGAAAGGAAAGACAATATATACAAAGAAAAGAAAGGGAAGGGGGTAGAAGCTTCCCTGAAACGCGTAGGGGAGGCCGATCAGAAACCCTGCGTTTATTAGAAAAAAAAAACAGCAAAGATAATAAGGAAAGAGCGAAAAAGATAAGCGAGGGGTGCCTCCCAGGAGCGCTTTGTTTATAGTCGTGTAGCTTGACTATTTTGGCGGGTTTATAATGTGCAGGAAAGTTATGGTTTCGCTAAAACCGATCACTGGGTCGCCTGCTATATAAGACTTTAACCGATGACCGTTTACTTTAAAAGAGCCTTTTTCCGGGTGGGAGACGAGTACGGTTCCATAAGGAAAAACTTCTTCAACTAGGAAGGGACCGGACCATCTAGATTTTAATTTACCTGGAAAAAGCCTAAGACGTGAATTGTAAAGAAGGACAAGATCGCCCGGAGAAAATAATTTTTGGGACTTTATTTTTCGATCGTGATATAACTTAGAGCGCTCCTTATAGAATTTATTGCTCTCGTAAGCGTTCGCACGCCATTTATCGAGCTCGTTTAGTTGCAGTTTTCTATTCTGAGCGGCTAAGTTGGAGTCGAGGTTTAAGAGTTTTAAAGCCCAAAGTGCGCGATGTTCTAATTCTACGGGTAAATGGCACGTTTTGCCGTAGACTAACCGGAACGGCGTACATCCAATAGCGGTTTTGTATGCCGTCCGATACGCCCACAACGCATCGTCGAGTTTAACGGACCAATCTTTCCTATTTAGCGAAACGGTTTTTTCTAAAATTCGCTTAATCTCTCGATTTACTACCTCGACTTGGCCACTTGTTTGCGGGTGGTAGGGGGTGACAAGCTTGTGCGTGACTCCGTATTTAGCTAACGTCTTAGCCATAAGAGCGTTACAGAAATACGTTCCCCTATCACTAACAATTGCGCGAGGCGTGCCGAAGCGAGAAAATAATTTTTTAAGGAATGTAACGACGACTCGCGCATCGTTGGTGGGGAGAGCTTGCGCTTCCGCCCACCTCGATACGTAGTCGACCGCCACTAAAATATACATATTTTTGAAAGAAGGAGGTAGGGGGCCAACAAAATCTATGCCCCACAAATCGAAGACTTCGCACTCTAAAAACATGTTTTGGGGCATCTCGTCGCGACGAGAAATGTTACCCGACCGCTGACAGCTATCGCATGCGCGCACAAAATTATGCGCGTCTTTGAAGAGAGTGGGCCAAAAGTAGCCCGCCTCTAGCGCCTTCCGAGCGGTCCGGTTGGCTTGATAATGCCCACCGGCTGGACCCTCGTGGCAGTGCTTAAGAATTTGTAAGCACTCCACACCCGCAACGCATCTTCGGACCGCTTGGTCCGCGCAGATACGAAAAAGAAATGGGTCCTCCCAAAAGAAATTTTTCAAGTCAGAAAAGAATTTCTTCTTTTGATGACTGGAAAACTCTTTTGGAAGGACCCGCGCTACTAAGAAATTTGCAAAATCTGCGAACCAAGGCGAAGATGACGAAGATTTATTAATTGCAAGAAGGCGTTCCTCGGGGAATCTGTCATTTATTTCAGATTCGACGAGCACTTCCGCACCCGGATTTTCTAAACGGGAGAGGTGGTCTGCCGCTAGATTTTCCGCTCCCCGCTTGTCTCGGATCTCCAAATCAAACTCTTGTAGGAGGAGAATCCATCGAAGAAGGCGGGGCTTCGCATCATTTTTAGCTAATAAATATTTAAGCGCGGAGTGATCGGTAAAAACGATAACTTTAGATAGCGTTATATACGAGCGAAACTTATCGAAAGTGAAAACGACGGCTAAGAGTTCCTTTTCCGTTGTCGTGTAATTTACTTGTGCGGAAGTGAGCGTCTTGCTAGCGTAATAAATAGGATGAAAATGTTTTTCTACGCGTTGGCCAAGAACGGCACCTAAGGCAATATCACTAGCGTCGCACATTATTTCGAACGGAAGGGACCAATTAGGGGCCACTAAAATTGGTGAAGTGATAAGTTTTTGTTTTATCAAATTAAAGGCGGACTCGCATTCGCTACTAAAGATGAAACGTGATTCCTTTTCCAAGAGGTGAGTTAGCGGCTTTGTTATTTTTGAAAAGTCTTGAATGAAACGTCGATAAAAGCCCGCATGGCCTAAGAAACTCCTAATAGATTTTACGTTTGTTGGATGCGGAAGTTTTTCTATAATTTCTATCTTGGTCTTATCCACCTCTATCCCCTTAGACGAAATCATATGGCCGAGGACCAAACCTCCTCGAACCATAAAGTTGCATTTTTCCCAATTTAAAACAAGGCTTGTGTCCTCGCACCGTTGAAGGACACGATCTAAATTGTTAAGGCAATCGGGAAAAGAGCGTCCGAAAACAGAAAAGTCATCCATAAAGACTTCCATAATGTCTTCTACTAGCTCGCCAAAGATCGCTAGCATACATCTTTGGAATGTAGCTGGCGCGTTGCAGAGTCCAAATGGCATTCTTCGATATGCGAAGGTGTCAAACGGGCAAGTAAAAGTTGTTTTCTCTTGATCATCGGGGGAAATGGGGATTTGGAAAAACCCCGATAAACCATCAAGAAAACAATAATACGGATGACCGGATAAACACTCTAAAATCTGGTCTAGAAATGGCAGAGGGAAATGGTCCTTGCGGGTGGCGTCATTAAGTTTCCTATAGTCGATGCACACTCGCCAACCCGTAACAGTACGAGTTGGGACAAGCTCGTTATGCTCATTCTCCACTACGGTAAGACCGCCCTTCTTGGGCACGACATGCACGGGACAAACCCATGCACTGTCCGAAATAGGGTAGATAATCCCCGCATCTAATAACTTAATGATTTCGGCTTTAACGACGTCTTTCATGTTTGGGTTAAGACGACGTTGCGGCTGAATCGTTTTGCGGCAATTATCGTTAAGGAAAATCTTATGGGTGCAAAAGGAGGGGCTAATCCCCTTTAGGTCAGAGATTTGCCATGCAATTGCGTGGCGATGTTTAAATAAAACTTCCAATAAATCGGAAGTCTCCGACTCGCTCAAGTCCGAAGAAATGATAACGGGAAGCTTATCCCCTTTTCCCAAAAATGCGTATTTGAGCGAGGCGGGTAAGGGTTTGAGGTCTAGGATGGGCGGTTCTTCTAGGGAGGTTTTAACGCCTATGTCTTTCTTACCAATTGGTTCGAAAGGCAAGTCTAAAGAAGTATCCTCATCGCATTTAAAATTTTTGAGCGCATAAACATCGTCGTTTAAAAATACGGACTCGAAAACGGGAGAAGAACGATCTCCAAAAAAGGTATCTAAAGAGTAGCAGAAATCGTCGCTCGATGACAAATTGTCCATCGAGGGATTAATAGAGAAAGTAACTTGGTCATCGCCTACTCGGAGGAGAAGGCTACCATTACTAACATCTATTAGTACGCGGGAGGTGGCGAGAAAAGGGCGACCGAGTATTATTGGTACCTCGGCGTCCTCCTCGATATCTAAGATGACGAAGTCTACCGGGAAGGTAAACTTGTCGACTCGGACAAGGACGTCCTCCACTACCCCGATAGGGAACTTAACCGAGCGATCCGCTAATTGGATGCGCATATTCGTAGGACTAGTAGTACCCAAACCTAAACGCGAAAAGAGCGAGAACGACATTAGATTAATGATAGCCCCTAAATCAGCTAAGGCGTACTTTACTAATATATCGCCAAAAAGGCACGGGATGGAAAACCGTCCCGGGTCGTTTTGTTTTGTGGGCAATTTATTAGTAAGGGCCGCCGAGCAGACGGCGTTGAGAGATACATGCGAAATATCCTCTAATTTACGTTTATTAGAAAGTAATTCTTTTAAAAATTTCGCATATTTGGGCATTTGCGAGATAGCCTCGCAAAAAGGAACATTAATGTGAATTTGTTTTAATAATAAAATAAATTTTTCATATTGCGCGTCCTGACGCTCGTTATCTAACTTATGCGGATACGGAAGAGCCTTGTTTAAAATAATTTTTTCTTTTATAATAGGTAAAGGCGGCGTGAGCGAAGAAAGGGGAAGAGGGGTCGGAGGTGAAATATGTACCTGAGGGTCGGTCCGTTTTGGATCGACCACCTCCTTTCCGCTACGGAGGGTTATAGCGTTGGCGTTCTCCCGCGGATTGGGCTCCGTGTTTCCCGGCAGTGCCCCGAGCGCGCGCTCGGACATCATCCTTGCCAGCTGTCCAACCTGTTGTTCGAGTGTTTTTAGCGATCCGGTGATGTTCCGGATATTTGACTCGTTGGACGCAATATACTTCGAAAAATTTTCCTCCATCGGGGAGGGTTTCGGAAGAGGAGGAGGAGGAAGAAATCCGGGCGCATAAGAAATAGGGGGACGCTGAGCATTATTCGGGTTGCTCCACGAGAACTTGGGGTGATTCCTCCAACCCGGATTATAGTTATTACTATAAGGGTTGTTGTTGGGGTTGAAGGGAGGACGACCCGAATTTCCCATGAAGTCCACGAACTCTTCAGCTACGCAGACGTTAGGGGGAATAAAACAAGGCGGAGTGGAGGAGGCAGCAGACATCTCCGCCACCTGCTTTGTTAACCTTTCAACTTGAAGGGTCAAGAGAGCAGTGGCATCCACTTCAAAAAGACCAGCCGCCGGCTTTGGCCGTCCCCGCGGGACGTTCCATTGATAGGCGTTCATAGTCATCTCTTCGAATAAAGCCTGGGCGGCCTCGGGGGTTTTGTTGTTAAGCGTACCCCCGGCAGCCGCGTCAATCATTTGACGCGTCTGAAAATTCAGCCCATTATAAAAAATTTGAACTTGCAACCACGTTGGCAGTGCGTGGTGCGGGCAACGGCGGAGGAATTCCTTAAACCGTTCCCAAGTCTCGTATAGAGACTCAGGATCGTTCTGCACAAACGATGAAATGTCCGCCCGCAACTTTGCAGTTTTTGTGGGCGGAAAGTACTTCGTTAGGAACCGTTCCGTCAACTCAGCCCACGTGGTGATACATCCTCGCGGGAGGGCATTCAACCACGCCTTGGCTTTGGACTTAAGGAAAAAAGGAAATAAGCGCAAACGAATGGCGTCATCAGTGACGTCATTAATCTTGAAGGTGTCGCATATCTCCAAGAAATTGGACAAGTGGACATTCGGGTCCTCATCCGGCATTCCATCGAACTGCACGGTGTTTTGGACCATTTGAATGACACTTGACTTTATTTCGAAATTATTATTCGCCACCGCAGGGCGAACAATACTCGACCCAGAATCATCCAGGTTAGGCCGGGCGTAATAGGACATAGTACGCTCGGCCGCCGGGGGAGGGTTAGGCGCAGCCATAAGTACAACAGTAGGTTCTCCGATAGATTCCTCGGGATCTAAAGAAGGATTTCGGCGTTGAGATCGGATACGCGCAAGAGAGCGTTCGATCTCAGGGTCGAAGTCCAAATCTTCAGACTCTGAGGGTTGTCCTCGGGTCATACACCCAAACAAAAATAAAACAAAAATAAAACCTTTTTTTGTTTTAAAATAAAGTTTTTAGTTTTTTTTTTATAGAAAATAAGTAAAATTAATAGACTCCGGAATTCGAAATAGCAACTCGAAAAGAGAGTCCCCGGCAACGGCGCCAAAAACTTGATGCGCCCGCGAACAGACTCTTACTGTGGTTGGTTCGGTGAGTCGATCGCCGCGGGCTCGCTCGGGTAGGCAAGTGCACCTATCGCAAGTAGTACTCGATATTCGGGGGAATACCGAGGTCGTATTGTTCTCGGGGTCGCGTTGACTATTCTTACTCCTCCGGGAGGACTATTATTTTACTGAAAGTAAGGTGAATTTTTTTACTTAATAAAAGACGGAAAAGCAAAGGAGCGAAAAAACAATTTAGAAAATATTCGATGAAGGGTTAACGCTCGGCATCGAATCGGATTAAGACTAAAACAATTTTTAATAATTAAAAGACTTAGTTTTCAAATTAATAATAAGGCAACTTGGCCGTGGAGGTTCCACAAATGTGAGCTCACCTAGCTATAGGGATATCGCTCACCTAAACGTTAAGACTATTCGACCGAACGTTAGTCCGATGAAGGATTCCTCTTAACGCCCGCTTTACGCTAAGAACCCCGCTATTGGGTGGGGAACCCAATCCGGTAGAATTACGCTTGTCCTCTCTCGAGGGTATGCACGCAACTCTATTTACCCAGGGGTGATCGGTCCATATGCACGGCCTCTCGGCTAGCTAGCATATGGACTACAGAAATAGGGCCCACACATCGATATGTGGTCCTACGCGTCGTAAACCCGGGGTAAACCTTAAGTGCTTAAATTAAAATGAAAATAAAGAGCTTCAATTATTATAAATCATTTTAAATGTCCCGAAGCTCTTCGATGCCGAGGCTAATAGCGATTAGCCACACATCGGTATGGGGACGGCTTATAATTTAGTGAGGCGCGAGTTCGAAATTAAACACTAAGCGTTTATAAGAAAGGGAACACAAGAAAAATAACAACATTTAGAAAGCTAAAAAGTTAACTAAAACGAGAACTCACGTACACTCCAAATTATAAATTAAACAGAAACTAAGTTACACATAAAAGAAAATTGCATATTTCAAATTTGCGAGTCCCACTCAAACGAGTGGGGGCGGTAAATAAAATCTGAAAATTGCAAGTCCTACTCAAACGAGTAGGACTGAAATGAAAGCGAGTCCTACTCAAATGAGTAGGAGAAAATAAATGCAATTACAGGGCTATAAAGTCCGGCCATTTAACTCAAGTGAGTAGGCGGAAAAATAAAGAAAGAAAAATTGCAAGTCCTACTCAAACGAGTAGGACTGAAATAAGGTCCGGCCATTTGACTCAAATGAGTAGGCGGAAAAATAAAGAAAGAAAATAACGAGTCATACTCAAATGAGTAGGACTGAAATGAAAGCGATGCGTCATTTAACTCTTAATGAGTAGGCGGAAATAAATACACACAGACACACACACTCCATAAGAGAATTCAAGAAAGCAATAAAGCTAACACCTACACTCACACACTCTACATAATTTGAACAAAACATTAAAGGAAAGTAATTAAAAGAAAACATTAAAATTTAACACCTACACTCACACACTCTACACAATTTGAATCAAAGCATAAAAGTTATACACCTACACTCACACACACTTCACGAAGATTAAGAAGAACAAAAGGAAATTTAGGCTCATACACTCACACACACAAATAAAAAGCAAAATGAAAGTTACCTAAAAATTAAAATTTTAACTTTTTCAAGCATAGGTTTTGCCAAAAACAAATAAAAAGAAGAAATTACAATTTTAGAAGACAAAAGTTTTTCAAAACAAATTAAAAACCAAAGTTTTTGGAAAATTAAAATTTTAACATTTTCATTCCTAGGATTTCATAAAAGAGCTAAAAAAGTTGAAATAAAAGAGAAAGAAGAAAAAAAAGGTTTTCATCCTAAAATAAAGCTAAGTAAAAAAAACAAAAGAGACTTTAGTAACTCTTTTACACATTCATAAGAGTGAAGATGTTGAAGAAATTAAAAGAAGACAAGAAAAAAAAGAAAAACCTAATTCATCATTTCATGAATTTCAAACAAAACCTAACTTGAGAAAAATTAAAGGCATGTAAAGAGGAAAACCTATCATCCCTAAGCATGAAAACAAGTAAAAAAAACATGTAAAGTAAGCATGTTACACTCATACACACACACACACTTTTCATAAATGAAGAACAAAGATGAAACTAAGAATAAAAAGGAGAAGGAAAGTGGGCACAAGTGTTCATTCCAAAGCCATATATGAAGAGAAAATTTAACATTTTATTGATTAAAATGAAACTATTACAAGCTATTACAAAGGGCTAAAGTTAAAACAAAACAAGAATTGAAATAAAAAAGGGAGAAATCTCCTTACATAGCTTTGAAAATCACGGATGCAGCCCACAAAAAGACACTAAATTGGCCCAAAAATCTGAACCCTTGGACCTTACAGAACTGGGCTATTTATAGGAAAAAATTTCTAAGTACACGCCCTCGGTCACGGGCGTGTAGGGGGGGCGTGACAGTACTATTCATGAAGGCGGCTGGCGATTGGACAGGAAAGTTGACTTCGGGCTGAGTTCGCGGCAGTCACGCCCTAGGTCACGGGCGTGACTCTGGGCGTGTCGGGGAGGTAGAACCGGGCGCGGGTTGCGCCGAAAGTCTTCGGCAGCATCTTGTCGGGCTAGCTGGAAAGGTCACGCCCCAGGTCACGGGCGTGACGCTGGGCGTGTCAGTTGGTGTCGACACTCGACGAATGTCGAGATGAATTCGTCGAGAGGAGAGGACACGGGCTTGGGTCACGCCCCGTGTCGGGTGACACGGGCGTGTCGAGCTTTTTTACTTCAGAAATCTGCCAGTTCACGGAATTTGAGCGTCACGCCTTGGTCACGGGCGTGACAAATATGTCACGGGCGTGTACTGCCCAATTTTGGCAGATTTTGAACTTTTTCTGAAAAATAAAATAAAACAAGTTAGAAGCAAATTTACAAGAATAGGAACATTTTATCGAACAAAAATAAGTAAAAACGACGAAAATAAATGAAAATGACTAAATTAATGTGCACAAAAATACGTATATTTACAGTTCATCAGCTCCTCACGACCGCAATTGTCCCACCGGACCTTGACCATCCTGATCTCTTTATTGCGCAGCCGCTTGACCTCCGAGTCCTCAATCCGCACGGGCCTGACCTTTGTCGTCAGCCCACTATCCACCGGTACTTGATCAACCGCGATCACTTGCGTAGGCTCTTGCACCGCCTTCCGAAGCACCGAAATATGGAATACATCGTGTAAACCACTAAGCTCCACTGAAAGCTTCAACCGATAGGCCGCTTCACCAACTCGCTCCAGAACCTCAAATGGTCCAAGGTACCTCGGGCTTAGCTTTTTCAATCGCCGCACCCGTGAGACACCCTTGAACGGCTTGATCTTTAAGTATACATAATCGCCCACAGCGATCACCAAAGAAGTAGCATCCTCCACTTCCGATCGCTTATACAACTTTGACTCACCCGTTTCTAACCAAGACAACGGCGTGCGACATTTTCTACCATATAGGGCCTTGAAGGGCGCCATTTGAATACTCGCTTGGTAGCTGTTGTTGTATGCGAACTCCACTAAATAAAGGTGGTCTTCCCATTACTTTCCGAAATCCAAGACACACATGCGAAGCATGTCTTCCATAGTTCTATTGACCCTCTCGGTCTGCCCATCCGTTTGCGGATGGAAGGCTGTGCTGAACTTCAGCTTTGTTCCCAACATTTGCTGCACAAGCCTCCAATCATTGGACGTGAACCTCCCATCTCGGTCACTCACGATGCTGCGGGGCACACCATGAAGCCGCACTATGTTATCCACATAAAGCTTTGCCAACTTCTCCACCGGATCATCCTTCCTATGCGGAATGAAATGCGACACCTTCGTTAACCGATCAACCACCACCCAAATGACGTCGTTCCCCTTTTGCGACCTTGGCAAACTGTGCACAAAGTCCATAGAGATGTCGTCAAATTTCCACTCCGGAATAGGCAAGGACTTAAGAAATCCTCCCGGCTTTTGGCACTCCGCCTTCACCAAGCCGCAAGTTTGGCACTTCGCTACGTAGAGCGCCACATCATTTTTCAAACCCGGCCACCAAAACAGTTTCTTCACATCACGGTACATCTTCGTGCTCCCCGGGTGAATCGAGTACTTGGTATGGTGTGCCTCGTACAACAACTCCACCCGCAAATTGCCCACACTTGGAACGCACAGACGACCGTCTTTCCAAAGTAATCCGTCCTCCACGACGAATTGGGGATTTTACCCATCCAAAGCCTCTACCATGAACTGCTTCATATGAGCATCCATATCCAAAGCCTGCCGAATACGATCAGCCAGGTCATATTGGACTTCAGTCCAATTCAGAACTGCTTCAGCACTTGATTGCCTGTCCACACAAACAATCTCCAACGCCTCCAACTCTCGCACCAACCGCTCATCATGCACTGATAGCCAATTGGCTTGAGCTGGGCCTCGGCCACTCAGCGCGTCCGCAACCGCATTCCCTTTTCCAGACACGTAGTGGATCTTGAATGTATAGTCCCCCAGGAACTCCATCCATCTACGCTGCCGCATATTCAGATCTTTCTGATCAATAAGATACTTCAGGCTCTTGTGATCGGTGTAGATATCAATCTTCACACCGTATAAATAGTGTCTCCACAGCTTCAAGGCAAAAATAACGGCCGCTAACTCCAAGTCATGGACCGGATAGTTCCTTTCATGCACTTTTAGCTGTCTCGAGCCATAAGCTATTACACTTCCGTGTTGTAGTAGCACGCAACCCAAACCGCTGCCCGAAGCATCACTGTAAATCTCATAGCCTTCGGTCCCACATGGCGAACTCAGCACCGGCGCCGTGGTCAACCGACACTTCAACTCCTCAAAAGCTCGTGCGCACTCCGGCGTCCAAACAAACTTATGCTCCTTCCTCGTCAAAGTAGTGAGAGGTAACGCTATCCGCGAGAAGTTCTCTACGAAGCGCCTATAATAGCCGACAAGCCCCAGAAAACTCCGGACTTCCGCTACAGTAGCAAGCTCAGGCCACTCCTGTATCGCAACAATCTTCGCCGGATCCACAGCAATACCCTCTCCACTCACTATATGACCGAGGAACGCCACTGAGGACAACCAAAACTCGCACTTCGAGAACTTGGCATACAACTGATTTCTCCTTAGCGTCTCCAAAACCAAATGAAGATGCTTGAAGTGATATTCCTCACTTTGCGAGTACACCAAAATATCGTCGATGAAGACGATCACGAAATGGTCTAAGTACTCCCTGAACGTCCTGTTCATCAAATCCATGAACACCGACGGCGTATTAGTCAGCCCAAATGGCATGACCGTAAACTCATAATGCCTGTATCTCGTACTAAACGCTGTCTTCGGGATATCACTCTCCCTTATACGCAGCTGATAGTACCCAGCCTTGAGATCTAACTTCGAGTACACCGTCGACCCGACTAACTGATCAAAAAGATCATCAATCCGGGGGATCGGGTACTTGTTCTTCTCCGTCAGCTTGTTGAGCTCCCTATAATCAATACATAGCCTCAAGCTTCCGTCCTTCTTCTTAACAAAGAGGACCGGTGCACTCCAAGACGAAGAGCTCGGGCGCACATACCCTTGCTCCAACAACTCTTGCAGTTGAACTTTCAGCTCCGCCATTTCCTTAGGCGCTAGCCGATAAGGAGATCGTGACACAGGTTTTGCACCTGGCACTAGCTCAATCATAAAATCTATCTCCCGTTGAGGCGGGGCTCCAGGAAGGTTTGCGTGGAACACATCAGGGTATTCCGATACCACTGAAATACTATCCAACGCGGGCTTCGACTTTGCAACCTCCACTAGTGTAAAGAACAGTTCTGCTCCGGCACGAACCGCCTTCACCACCTGAAGAGCAGACATCAACGTCTTGCTCGACCCCTTTAAGCCCGTAAAAGTCATCTCACGACTTGCTCCCAGCTTGACTTCCTTGCTACCGCAATCTATATGGGCCTGCTGCTCCGAGAGCCAGTCCATGCCAAATATGACGCCAAACTCCACTAATGGAAGTAAAGACGCCTGCAGATCGAACTCCTGATTCCCAATACGAATCTTAACATCGCAGATCCTATCCACGCGCATCGAACACCCATTGGGCAACAACACATCCAACTTATCCTTCGTCATCGAAGAAGGGACTCCGATGCGTGATATAAATCCTTCGGACAAGAAGGAGTGTGAAGCTCCCGTGTCAAAGAGTACTCGTGCCGGATTTTCACAAATCAATACAAATCCTAAACAAGCAGTGGTAAGGTAACATGTGCATAACAAGTATTTAAAGAAATTGACTTGCTATAAATTAAACCGTACATGTCACCACATCAGCCTGTTTGATGGCCTCCTGTTGGCCAAGATTGTAGACCCTTGGTTGGGCCGGAGCATAGTGGGATGCAGTCGACTCCACCGCCTTTCCCTTCTCTTCATAAGTAGCTCCCGGCTTCCTCTCGGACTTAGGACGTCCGCTCCAACAGTCACGGGCAAAGTGCCCCGTCTTTCCACAAGTAAAACACACGCCCGGGGTCCGACTCGTAGTCGCCACAGAAGCACCAGAAGGAGCTGGACCCGAAGTCCTATGCTTCTTGAAAGACCTCCGATAGCCGGTCTTTGAAGTAGTCGGCACTTTAAATTCAGATTTCCTATCACCCAAGCCTTTCTTTGCTTGCACATTCTTCATGTCCTTCTCCAAGGACCGGACAGTATTGACCAAGGTTAAGAAACCCTGCGTCATCGGCCCCGAGAGTAGTAATCTCAACTCATCTCTCAAGCCTTCGTAGAATCGATTAGTCTTGCGTTCCTCATCCACGATGGTGGAGCTAGCATATCGACTTAAACGAGTGAACTCATGGAGATATTCATCCACGCTCTTCTCACCCTGAACCAACTTCAGAAACTCATTCTCCAACGCTATCTTCTGCGTCGAAGGGAGGTATCTAGCCAAGAACAATCTCGAGAACTCTTCCATCGAGACATCACCAAGTTTCCTACCTCTCAATAAGTGCAGCTCCAATCCTTCCCACCACATTCTCGCTTCACCGTCCAAAAGGAACGTAGCGATGGTGGTCATTTACCACTCCTCCGTCTCCGTTGCTGTCATGACTCTCTTCACCCTGGAGAGCCAGTCTTCAGCCTGAGATGGGGTTCCCAACCCCGAGAATAACGGAGGGTTAAAGCTCATTACATGCTTAAGCTGCCTCTCAGTTGCCCTCCTTGGCACCACCGGTTCCACAACCACTTGCTCCACTCTCCTCGGCTCAGCCTCTTGAAGAGGTTCCTGCTCCATCACAGGAGCGGGCTGCTGCGTTTGCCTTGCAGGCTGCGCATTTATCACGGCCAACACCGCTTCAGCCACCAATCGTATGTTCTCAGCCGACAGAGGTGTTGCAGGAGCAACATCCGGTGCACTACTAGCCTCAGAAACTCGGCGTTCTGACGGCCCAATACCACTTCTGGTCACCTATAGTGGTACAAAACACCGTTAAGCGACCAAATAAATTGCAAACAGCAATTATAGGAACACGCAGGTTCCTCAAACACATGTATTTTCATTCCTAAGTGGACATTCATGTGTTCTTTTACTGTTATAACGATGACGCACACAACGTGCTCACCACCCCTTAAAAGAATTCGCCCACGAATTCACTTTAAGCCCGACCAAAACCAGAAGTCTGATACCAAATTGTAACACCCCCTATCCATCACATAGCATATAGCAGTAGGTCCGGCCGGGGCCCGACGTCGTATGTCATAGACAGACCGGGTGGTTACTCATGGAAACCATCCAACCAATCATCGTCCTACACAGAGCATTCTAACGGAAGCAGTTTAACAAGAGTTGCAAAATAAGAACCCAGCATTGGAGCATGAATGTCCACTAATACCAAAATAGGAATGTTACAAAATACACCAGTACAAGCATTAAGGCCTTACAAAATGTTTCACTTGATATTACATGATTTACAAACCACGGCACGCAGGCCGGTCATACATGAATAAAACAGTAAACACTTCCAAATAGGCCTTCGAGGGCCGGCTTCGCATTTGGGCTTTAGCCCGCTATTGACCGCTTGGTCCAGCAACACCTGCAAGCAACAAACCACCGCACGGTGGCAAAACAAGGCAACGGTCAGCAATGCTGACCAAATTAAAACGATCCCGCCCCCAACTCGAGGCGGCGATGCTCCTTCCCTGCATTTCATTAGCATAAGCGAGCAATATATATATTTAGCCATTTCATCACAGACGTTGGCTCGCACGGCCACACGCCCCGTGCTCTCAGGGCACATTTACGGTGAACCGGTCGATGTCACGACAATTTAAGTCATAGACATTCCGGACTCACCACCGCCATTTAGACGGCCAAACCTATGAGCAAATTGTCTTCCTGGCCTGGGTCACGACAATTTAAGCCATCGACCGCCGAAGACCCTAATCTATGCCAACGACAAGTGCCACGTGCCTTTAGGTCTCTTTAACCGAACGACATAGAACGGGTACGGTTCCATCTAACCTATGCTCACATCGCAACGACAATTTAAGCCATATGCGCGGGTCAAACTTCCACCGAGTCCCATTTCCATCACAAGTCACATAACCCGGTTATGTTCAAGTTGGCTCTCAGGCCACCAAGTTGGCAAGATCTCGTATCCGCCCAGTTTTCCGGGTGCACCTTTGGGTTAGTCCCCAAGGCTCCCTGCTGCAATCTACCGCGTAGAAAACCCGAAAAACAACCAATAGCACGGAGTCTTCTCCGGCATTATGCAATGCAACATCACTGATCCATACCAACATGTCCGGGTAGGCTTCACACATCATGCCTATGTCCGTTCTCGCTTACGGACTCTAAACAACAAGGACTTCACATATCTACCCGAAGGAACGCTTCCAACTCTCCGCAAACTCGCGAGAGCGGGCTTCCTATGCAAAGAAAGAGAGCTACTCATGCTCAAGATGAGGATCGTTACCCTACCGTTCCTCTTTGGCGCCATTGAAAAGTAATTGGATGAAAAGCACCGCACTAGCTTTGCCTCCGTGGATCCGAAGTCGGCTCGCGATTTGGAGCTTCGAAGCTCCTCCAATGGCGGGATCTAGCTCCTTCTTCCTTCCTTGGCTCTCCTCTCTCTCTAAGGTTTTAGAAAGATAACACTTAAGAAAAGTGAGGGTTTCTAAGTCCAATCCAGGGTATATCCCTTCAGGAACAACCCCCAGCCATTGGATCTCAAAATAAAGAAACGAACGGCTTTGATTCGGGACTGAAATGCCCAATCTGGACCGAACACGGCCTGGCACACGCCCGTGTCCAGGGCCGCGTGCCTCATTCGCCGTCAAAATCGGCTCGCCTGGAACCTCACACGGGTATTGAACACGCCCGTGTTCGAGCTGATACGCCCGTGTTCCACCTGACACGGCCGTGTGGCCGGCCGTGTACCCCCATCATTTTTCCCCGAAAACAACCCGAGCACTGCACGGGTTCTAGGACACGCCCGTGTCCTTACCCGTGTCACCTCAACACGCCTGGACCCCAGACCGTGTACACGGTCTCGACACTCAACACTTCGTCGAGCGAAGATCGTCGACCTGATGACACGGCCTTGGACACGCCCGTGTCCTAGGCCGTGTGCCTTGTCTCGACACAATGTCGAGACCAAAGTGTCGACTTCCCGGGACGAGTGTCGACACGGGTCGACACGCCCTGCGACATGCCCGTGTCGCAGGCTGTGTGTCATGTCTCAACACTTCGTCGAATGCAGAGTGTCGACTTCGCGGCTAAGTGTCGACACGGGTCGACACGCCCTGCGACACGCCCGTGTCGCAGGCCGTGTGCCCAGTCTCGACACAATGTCGAGACCAAAGTGTCGACTTCCCGACTGAGTGTCGACACAAGCTTGACACGCCCTGGGACACGCCCGTGTCCCAGGCCGTGTGCCTGCTGCCAGAACCCAAAACTGGCCCAAAACGTCCCCCGTCGCTCTTTTGAGTTTCGGGGCGTTACATTAGAACTATGCGTTCTTGCATAATCTTCAAGTCCACATGCTTAAGAGCCTTTGAGCACAATTGTCTATAGAAATTAGATAACTCGATAACAACTTTCACAACATCTGGTGGCAATACTTTCCTTATGGCTATTGGAAGGAATTGTTGTATAAGAATGTGCAAATCATGACTTTTAAGACCCCAAATATTTCTCTCTTTCAAATGTACACATCGAGAAATATTAGGTGCATAACCATCCGGCACTTTGATATTTTTTAACACTTGTAGGAAAACATCTTGATGAACTTTTTTCATTGAAAAACGGGCAGGAGATAAGAAGGCCTTACCGGATGCAAGTTGTTGTGGGTGCAATTTTGTTCGAATATCCATTTCTTTTAAATCTCGTCTTGCTTTTAAGCCATCATTTGTTTTTCCCATAACACCCAATATTGTATAAAGCAAATTTTCACCCATATTCTTCTCTTGGTGCATTACATCAATGAAATGACGTGTTTGAAAATACTCCCAGTATGGCAATTCAAAGAAGATGCTTTTTTTTTCTTCCAACCATGTTTTTGACCAACATTTTTAACCCTACAATTATCTTCCCTCTTCCTCTTTTTAAGATCATCCTTCTTATATTCAGTAAGTACATCATTCAGTTGTGTTGTGATAGTACTTCCCTTTAACATTAGAGGTTTAGCTTCAAATTCACGACATCCATTAAAAGTTGTCTTATCTCTTTGAAACATGTGCCCACTGGGTAACCATCGTCGATGCCCCAAATAGCAAAATTTTCTACAATTTCTTAGTCATTGTGATTTAGTTTGCAAATTACAATTTGCACAAGCATACTGACCTTTTGTACTCCATCCTGATAAGTTTGCATATGTCGGGTAGTCATTAATTGCCCAAAACAATGCGGCACGTAAAGTGAACATCTGATTTTTTGATGCATCATATGTAGCCACACCATCATTCTATAATTTTTTTAACTCTTCAATCAATGGTTGAAGGTAAACATCAATTTTATTACTAGGCCCCTTCAGTCCATCAATTAGTACAGTAAGAAAGAGAAAAGATTGTGTCATGCACATCCATGGCGACAAATTATAAGGAATTAAAACAACTGGCCACGTGCTATGAGCAATGGACATAGTTCTATATGAATTAAACCCATTAGAGGCCAAACCAAGTCTAATATTGCAACACTCTGCAGTAAATTGAGGATAATCTTTATCAAACTTTTCTCCAAGTTAGAGAGTCAGCTGGGTCCCTCATAATATCATCTTTAGTACGTTCCTCTGCATGCCATCGCATATAACTTGCAGTTTTTGATGACATGAATAACCTTTTCAATCTCGGTGTCAAAGGAAAATATCTTACTTGTTTTGCTGAAATTTTTGAAATTGTATTTTGCATGTTATTTCCATTGTCATTTAGTTGTTTGTATCGTGACTCGCCGCAATTCTCACAATTTTCAAGTGTAATATCATTTCCTTTAAAAATCATGCAATTATTGGAGCATGCATCCCAAGTCTCGTAAGAAAATCCCAAATCTTTTGTAATCTTTTGAGATTCATAATAAGACTTGGGTATTTTTTATGTCCGGAAAAGCATCAATAAGGCACTCCAATAGCCATGTGAACGAGATATCTGTCCATCCATTCATGACTTTACCTTGCAGTAATCTAACTATGAAAGACAATGATGTATACTTGACACAATTAGGGTACAATGGACACTCTGCGTCTTCAACAAGTTTTATAAATTTGGCATCTTCTTCGCTAGGACCATCTATTCTTGGACTGCTTAATGATGGTGGATTCTCATACAAACTAGCACCAATAGGTGGAATTTCAATTGCTTCATGTATCTTCTCCATCATATCATCTCTAAAATCAGAACGTTGTTCATTCCCACTGCAAGATATAGAAGAATATGATTCCCCGTGAAGGGTCCATATCTTGTACTTGGATAAAAACTCATTTACAATTATATGTTCACGAGCAATGACCCTCTCCATCAAATAAGTATTACAACATTTTTTTTGCAAGGGCAATAAATCTGAGTCTCAAAACTATAAGTTTTATTTTGATATGCATAATCTAGAAACTTGTCAACACCATGGATGTATTCAGATGAAGCTCTATTTTGCAAATCAATCCAACTTTTATCCATATTTAATGCCAGAGAAATCTACATAAATAAAAAAAAAATAGGATTATACAAATAGAGGTCGGACAATGAAAATATATTAGTTTGAGTTTAAATAATCTTTGACAAATAAAAACAAACACACACATGCATACACACATACAAAATCAAAAACACACACACATACACAATAAAAACACACACACACACACACACACACACGTACACATACACAACCAAACACACACACACACACACACACACACACACAAAATCAAAAACACACCCAAAAAAACAATCACAAAACACACACACGTACACACACAAACAAACACAAACACACACACACACACATATAAACAATCAAAAACACACACACACACACACATACACAATCAATAACACACACACACATACACAATCAAAAAACACACAAATACACAAACAAAAAAATCACATATACACGCATACACAATAAAACACACACACACACACATACACATACACAATCAAAAAAACACAATAAAAAAAAACACAGATACACACATACAAAATAAAAACACACATACACAAATACACAAACAAAAAAACACACACAAACATACACATACACAAAAAACACAAACATACACACATACAAAATCAAAAACACACACACACACACATACACAGATACACAATCAAAAAACACACACATACACGTAAACATACACAAACAAAAAAACACACACATACACGAACATATAAACAATCAACACACACACACACACACACACACACACACACACACACACACATACACAATCAAAAAACACACAACATACACAATCAAAAAACCCACACACACATACACAAAAAAAATCACATATACACGCATACACAATACACACACACACACACACACACACACACACACACACACACACATATATATATACACAAATACACACACACATACACATACACAATCAAAAACACACAATAAAAAAAACCCACACATACACACATACAAAATAGAAACACACACATACACAAATACACAATAAAAAAACACACAAACATACACATACACAAACATAAAAAACACAAACATACACACATACAAAATAAAAAAAACACACACACACAGAGATACACAATCAAAACACACACATACACACAGATACACAATCAAAACACACACATACACATACACATACACAAACAAAAACACACACACATATAAACAAAAATACCCTGCGGTGGAATGTTGATGGACAAAAAAATTATTTTCTAGGGCAATACCGAAGCAAAAATAGAAGAAGAGGCATATCTGCCGCGGATCGGCAATAGAGGAAGAACCACATACCGCAAATGGGGAGGGGGTTCGCCGGAGAACAGATGGGAGGAAGGATTCTCGACTGGGGTTCGCCGGAGAATAGATGGGAGGAAGGATTGGCGACTGAAGCTCGCCGCAAATCGCCAAAGAGATGGCTCCCGATTTCGAAATGACTCGATGCTCCGTCAAGCTCCCGATTTCGGAATGCCCTTATATTATCATTCCTATTATATTTATATATATAATATTACTTATATATATATATATAATTTTTATAAACTATATAATAGTATTTGTTTAGCCACGATTTCGTCAAGGCCGTGGCTAATGGTTTAGTTTTTTGCCACGAATTTGTTATATGTGGCTAATACTTAATTATTAGACACGAAATATGAACCGTGGATAATACTTAACTATTAGCCACGATTTTTAGTCCCTGACCAAAAAACGTGTAGCCAATACTCACTTTTCTAGTAGTGATGGGTCGAATGTGCCTCGGTGGAGAGTAAGTTCCAACCCCGAGAGGATCTCCTCACCCAGACTCTCACTAGCTCGATGGGTCAAATGTGCCTCGGTGGAGAGAAGGTGCCAACCCCCGAGAGGATCTCCTCATCCAGGCTCCCACAAGCTGGATGGGTCGAATGTGCCTCAGTGGAGAGAAGGTCCCAACCCTAAGAGGATTGATAACTTCCCAAAAGAAGTTATCTAGCCACGTTTTCTGACATATTACTCGGCATATCCGACACGAATTAACACAGAAAGCTATAGAAATGAAAGTAATTGTTTGATTATCTAATTCAAGGCTAATTTGGTCTCTTTTCATTGTATGTTCACTAGTGGTGCAAGAGGAATAAGCTCATGGACGGAAATCTGCCAAAATATAAAAAATCTGGAAAAAGGCTGCAACGCACGAAAAAATAAATAGTTTGCAACGTCTCACTTGCTGATTGGCAATGCAAGTAGGTACAGCGCAGGTGTTGCAACACCCCCAAAAAATGAAGGTTTGCAACGTCACCTGGGCGGTTTTCAGATTTTGAAATTCGAATTTTGCCACCTTTTCAAATTTGGAAGGAGGCATCCCTTGGCATATCTGGAGGCATTTTTAAAGGACAAAGGCAAGGAAATATGGGGGAGGGTGCTGGACGAAAAAATGAAAGAGAAGAGGGAGCTTTTGGAGGAGAAGATCCATCTTGGGAGACAAACCCTAGGCAAGAAGAAGAAGAAAGCTACTCCGGATCGTCAAGAGCAACGGATTTTGCACTTCCAAGTGAATTATTTCCTGAAACTTTTGAATTTTCCGAAGCATGTCTAGTAAGATCCATCTAATTTGGTTTCAACTCTCCGCCATGAACTAATTTCTTAGATCTTGTGTGTTGTGAGTACCTTACTTGTTGTGATGACTTGATTCAAGGTTTTGACTTAATGATTGTTTGATTTTCTATCTTTATTGGAATTATGTTCTCTATTTGTGGATGTTTTGAGCAAGTATTCATCTTCTAGTTAGCATGGCGAGATTCGAGAGAGGAGTTATGCTAGTCTAGGGTTGAATCCTTTATATTACGTGGCGAGATTCGAGAGAGGAGTCACGTATTTCTTTAGTCAAAATTCCATCTTTTTACTGCACTGCGAGATTCGAGAGAGGAGCGGTGTAAGTGTAACATAATTTCTAATATAACTTCGGGAGAGAAAGAGATTTCCTCTTGAGTTAGCATTGTGGATTTGTGCGCTTTTCGTTACTTTCTTTCCACCCAAGTTAGAGATAACTGGGGGAATTTGGGTGACCGGATCTCGGAAATCGAGGGATAAAGAGATCCGCTTTTGCATCCCTGCAAGATAGAAGTCAAACAACTCATGAAAGCTTTTTCTATAAAAAAAAAAATCATCGCAATAGGTAAGGGAAACCAACATGCAAGATTGCTTCCCTAAAACTTGGATAACAATATTTTCTTGTCCGCGCATTTTAGTTCTTGTCTAAAGAGTACTTATTTAAATAAATCTAGAAATTCACCTTAATTATTGTCTTAAATTTAGAGAACGGGAAGAGCTAGTAATTGTGATCACTAGCTCAATCACCTCCTCGAGGGAACGATCACATCTCACTTTATATTACTTGATCCGGCACGTGCACTTGCGTTATTATATACATCTATTTCGGGCGTATCAAGTTTTTTGGCGCCGTTGCCGGGGAGGTGCTTCTGAGTTAGTGTTACTTATTTTCATAATATTAGTGAATCCCTAGTATTTAGAGATCAAGTCTTTTTTTTTGTTTGTTTGATTGTTTGTTTGTTTGAATCAAGTTTATTTGAAACTCTGGGCAGTGTATGTCCAGGTATAGGCAAGTAGAATTATTGCCTTTGAATTCTGAAATTGAGCGTACCTGTAGAAAAAACAGGAGAGACTTTAGGACCGTTAACATTATTCATCCTGCGATGGATAATCATGTGCAAAATAACGTTGATGATAATGAGGAGCATGTTGAACAAAATGTTCAACCTAATGCTCCCCGCTTGACATGCTACGACTATAATACACCTCTAGGTGGGGGTTTGCATTTCAGCATTGCTCGTCCGGCAATTGCAGCAAATAACTTTAAAATGGACCCACTAATTATGCAACAAGTTCAATACAATAAGTTTGGGGGTCTCAATCATGAGGATGCAAATTCTCATTTAAAAACTTTCTTAGCCATCTGTGATATGTTTAAGTGTAACGGGGCATCCGATGATGCAATTATGTTACGACTGTTTCCGTTCTCACTAGAAGGGAGGGCTAAGGATTGGCTAGATTCTTTACCTGATGATTGTATCACAACTTGGACGCAACTAGTCGAAAAATTCTTATATAAATACTTTCCTCCTTCAAAGACTGCAAAGCTAATAAGAGATATAACCACATTCACACAGGGAAATGGAGAGACACTATATGACGCTTGAGAGCGTTTTAAGGAGCTACTGAGAAAGTGTCCCCACCATAGGTTAGCCCTACATCAGCAAGTTTCCACCTTTTATAATGGGTTGCAAACTGCAACCATGATCTTAGTAGACGGGGCTGCTGGAGGATCGTTACTTAAGAAGTATCCCGAGGATGCGTATGCAATCCTCGAAGATCTCACTGCTAATAACTATCAAGCCTATGAGCGTCAAGGGAACAACAACACGGTTGGTATCCACCAAGTGGACCAAATCACTTCCTTGACCGCTCAACTGGCATCACAGTTTAATCTAATCAATAAGAGATTAGATTCATTATCACAGCCTTCATCTAGTGCTCCATTGACGGTGGAGCAATTGAATCAAATTTCTGAAGAAGCAAATTATGTAGGAGGAGCACAAAGGCAAGGTCCACCTGGATTTGCCAATCATTATCACCCCGAGTGGCGAAATCACCCCAATTTCTCCTGGAAAAATAATCAAGGGCGAATCACCCACAAGGTTTCAATCAAAATATGAACCACCCTCCTATCAATAATAACTCTCAACCCCAACAATTAAACCAAAGGAAGATATCAGATGAGTTTATCTTAGGCATGTTCCAAAAGTATGACTCAAGAATGGGAGGAATAGAATCTTCATTAAGATCACTAGAAACAACTATGGGTCAACTTGCAAATTCATTAAGTCAAAGACCCATTGGAACTGTACCTTCTGATACCACACTAAATCCAACAAAAGAAAATCATAATAATCAATGCAAAGCTATTGCCTTACGGAGTGGTGTAGCGATTCCAAGTGGGGAGGGGTTGCTTGAGAAAGCTAGCGAAGAAGAGGCAAGTAAGATGCCGAGTGAGTCGAGCATATTAGAGAAGGACGAGTTAGGTGAGAAAAAGGATGTGGGAGAGAAGCAAAAAGAGAAATTAAATCAAAAGAAAGACGTAATCTACCCACCACCCCCATTTCCATCTAGACTAGCTAAATCAAAACTTGACATACAATTCCAGAAGTTCATAAAGATTTTCAAAAAACTTTCTATAAATATCCCATTTGCTGAGGCACTTGAGCAAATGCCAAGTTATGTCAAGTTTATGAATGATATCTTGGCAAAGAAAAGGAAGTTTGTTGATAAAGAGATAGTGGCGTTGACTGAGGAGTGTAGTGCTATATTGCAGAAAAAGCTGCCACCTAAGCTTAAGGATCCCAGTAGTTTCACAATTCCTTGTTCTATTGGAGTGAAGTTTGTTGGGAGAGCGTTATGTGATCTTGGAGCGAGCATCAACCTGATGCCATTATCTATCTATAAGAAGTTGGGTCTAGGGGAGATTACACCTACATCTCTTAATCTACAGTTGGCCGATAGGTCTCTTGCATTTCCTAAGGGAATTGTAGAGGACGTGTTGGTTAAAGTGGAGAAATTCATTTTCCCTGCTGATTTTGTAGTACTTGATATGGATGAGGACAAGGATGTCCCCATCATTCTTGGTAGACCATTCTTGTCCACCGGAAGAACACTCATTGATGTTCAGAAGGGTGAGCTTACGATGAGAGTTAATGATGAGAATGTGACATTCAACATCCTCAAAGCCATGAGATTTCCGGATGATAAAGAGGAGTGTCTCTCCATTGAGGAGGTGAGTGCACCTATGAGGATGATGCATAATGAAAATAATTGGGAGCACAAAATTCTTAGTACTTTAACAAATGAAGAAATAGAAGAGGATCCAGATTCGAAGGAAACTGAGGAAACGTTATGTACTTTTGAGCATTTACCAAATGCTAACATGTTTGAGTTAATAAGCAGGTCAAGCGAGTCGGAGATCATGAAGCCTTCTATTATAGAGCCACCTATGCATGAATTGAAACCGCTACCCGAAAACCTAAAGTATGTTTTTCTAGGTGAGGATAACACATTACCGGTTATTATTGATGCATCTTTAGTTAAGGAGAATGAAGATAAATTGATTGCGGTTCTGTGTGAGAACAAGAGAGCATTAGGCTGGACCATTGCAGACATTAGAGGGATAAGCCCTTCAATTTGCATGCATAAAATCCTTCTAGAGGAAGAGTCAAGAGAGTCAATGGAACCCCAACGAAGACTTAGCCCACCCATGAGAGAAGTGGTCAAGAAGGAGATAATCAAATGGCTGGATGCAGGTATTATATATCCTATCTCCGATATTCGGTGGGTAAGTCCTGTTCAGTGTGTGCCAAAGAAGGGGGGGTATTACGGTTGTTAGAAATGAGAGCAATGAGTTGATTCCCACTAGAACGGTAACTGGATGGAGGATTTGTATGGATTACCGAAAGTTGAATAAAGCGACTAGGAAAGATCATTTCCCACTCCCATTCCTTGATCAGGTTCTTGATAGGTTAGCAGGAAATGAGTATTTCTGTTTCCTAGATGGTTACTCGGGGTATAATCAAATCATGGTAGCTCCCGAGGATCAGGAGAAGACAACATTCACCTATCCTTTTGGAACATTTGCATTTAGGAAAATGCCCTTTGGATTATGTAACGCTCCTGCCACATTTCAGCGTTGCATGATCGCCATCTTTACTGAACTAATTGATGAGGGGATCGAGATCTTTATGGATGATTTTTCAGTGTTTGGGAGATCGTTTGATGAATGTTTAGAAGTGCTAAAGAAAGTTTTGAACAAATGCATTCAAGCCAACTTAATTTTAAACTGGGAAAAATGTCACTTCATGGTCAAAGAAGGATTGTTCTGGGACACAAGGTGTCCAAGAAGGGTTTGGAAGTAGACCGAGCGAAGATTGAGGTTATAGAAAAATTACCCTCACCAACTAATGTTAAGGGAGTGCGTAGTTTTCTGGGCCATGCTGGCTTTTACCATCATTTCATTAAAGATTTTTCTAAAATCTCTAAGCCGCTAAGCCAGCTGTTAGAGAAAGATTCTCACTTTAATTTGGACGAGGAGTGTTTAGCCGCCTTTCATACATTAAAGCAAAGTCTAGTTTCTTCACCGATTATTATTGCACCTGATTGGTCTCTACCATTCACCATTATGTGTGACGCAAGCAATTTTGCTGTGGGCGCAGTCTTAGGACAAGTGCGCGACAAGGTTTTCCATACAATCTACTATGCTAGCAAGACACTGATCGATGCACAAATAAACTACACCACTACCGAGAAGGAACTATTAGCAGTTGTTTTTGCTTTTGACAAATTTCGCTCCTATTTAATATTGTCTAAGGTGATAGTTTATACGGACCATGCAGCTATACGATTTTTAATAGAGAAAAAGGATGCTAAACCTAGATTGATTAGGTGGGTACTCCTCTTGCAGGAGTTCGACTTGGAGATTAAGGATCGTAAGGGGGCGGAGAATCCTGTAGCAGACCACCTATCACGTCTAGAGTCTGAGTATGGGAAGCATGTAAACATTAAGATTATGGAGAATTTTCCTGATGAGAGTCTGTTGGCAGTATCGGAGGGGAATACCCCATGGTATGCTGACATCGTAAATTTCATTGTGAGTAACATTTTGCCATCAGATTTAAATTATCAGCAGAAGAAAAGATTTCTTCATCAGGCCAAGTTTTATCTTTGGGATGCCCCTTATCTATTTAGGATATGCGCTGACCAAGCCATTCGTAGGTGCATACCTGAGATGGAAGTTCGTGATATCCTAGAAAAGTGTCATGCATCTCCTTACGAAGGGCACTTTATGGGAGAACGAACTGCTATGAAGGTACTAGAGGCTGGTTTTTATTAGCCAACGCTATTTAAGGATGCTCACTTGTTTGTCAAGGCATGTGATAGATGCCAGAAGACGGGCAATATTCATCGGGGGGCAAGTATACCTATGACCAATATTCTGGAAGTAGAGGTATTTGATGTTTGGGGTATAGATTTTATGGGGCCGTTTGTGAATTCTGGAGGAAATTTCTACATATTATTGGCAGTAGACTATGTGTCAAAATGGGCAGAGGCCATCGCCACACAAAAAAACGATGCTAAGGTTGTACTCAAGTTTATAAAAGCAAATATATTTACGAGATTCGGCACGCCTAGGGCGATAATTAGTGATGGGGGCTCACATTTTTCTAATACACAATTTAAATTACTTTTAAAAAAATATGGTGTAACACATAAAATGGCCCTAGCATATCACCCGCAAACCAATGGATTAGCCGAACTCTCCAATAGAGAGATTAAGTCCATCTTAGAGAAGACAGTGAGTACAACCAGGAAGGATTGGGCATTTAAATTAAATGACGCGCTATGGGCTTATTGGACCGCTTACAAAACGCCCATAGGTGTGACTCCCTTTAGGATGGTGTATGGAAAGGGCTGTCATTTACCGGTAGAATTGGAGCATAGAGCTTTTTGGGCGATCAAGAGACTTAACTTTGACTTTCAAGAAGCGGGTAAAAGAAGGCTTCTGCACTTGAATGAGTTAGAAGAGCTTAGATTTAACGCTTATGAGAACACGAAGCTTTATAAAGATCGGGTTAAAAAATGGCACGATTTGAGACTGCAGAAGAGAGAATTTAGAAGCAGACAACTTGTGCATTTGTATAATTCACGCCTTCGATTATTTCCAGGAAAGCTGAAATCGAGATGGTCTGGACCATTCCGAGTTGTTGAGGTGTTCCCACATGGTGTAGTAACAATATGTAACGAGAAGGACGGATCAACTTTCAAGGTGAATGGACAGTGACTAAAAATTTATTATGAGGGTGGTGACCAGCGCGATGCGATGGTCATAAAATTTCATTGACGAGTACAAGGAGAGCCGTCTTGCCGAGACGATTAACTTAGGCGCTAGGTGGGAGGCAACCCATCGCTTTATGTTTAGTACTGTTTGAATTTAGTAGTTTTTCTTCAAGTTTTTCTTTGGTTTTGATTAGGAGAGTAGTGGTGGAGGAATGAATTCAAGTGCTGACGGAAAAATTGGTAGCAGCGGTCATGGTAGTTGCAGCGCTGAAATATTTACTTTGACAGATTTCTGTTTGGAGAGTGTAAACCGCGCAGGTGTTGCAACGACAGCAAAAATAAATGGTTGCAACACTTTAGTTTCGGCTCATATTGAAAAACTCGTCGACCGGGTTTCTTCCTAAATAAATACCGTCGACCGGCTTATTCATATTAAAAGCGTCGACCGGATTCCTCATTAATACCGTCGACCGGGCTTTTTCTTTACTGGACGATTCCTGCCCTAGTTCGCGAAAATCCGGGAGGATAAGGCGAAGTTGGTGAGTTCTGCGGGGCGTAATCGGCGGCGTGAGTGGCGGCGAACTGCTAGAAGTTGATTCTCGGCGAGCCCATCGCCATTTCGCGACCTGAAGACGAGTGCAACTTCGTCGGACCCCTTCCTACTGTTGCATCTCAGGCCCGATCAGGTAATTTTCGAAAACGCCTAACACCATTCTTATTCCAGTTCTCATCTCCATGCCTGAGTCTCGAATGTGTGAGGGTGAGGAGTTCCTGATCTTGCTAAGCCTATAATGTAGAAATGTCGACTAAAAGGAAAGGGAAATCGATAGCGAAGAAAGCGTCACGGTTTGTTAGCGAAGCTGCAGCATATAGATTTGAGAATCTAAAGACGTTACCAGTGATTTATGAAAGGGGATTCCTGATGGAGAAGCGAGCATGGAGTCTTCCCTACGTTCTACAAATACATGAGTTGCACTGGGAGATGTTCTGCCATCACCGGTCGGAGGCCATTCTATCCTGGGTATACGAATTCTACGCAAACGCTAAACAAATGGAGGATGAGGTCGTGACGGTATGAGGGAGGCTGATCAACATATCTTCCAATGTAATTAACGAGCTGTATGGAGTAGGTGCTGATGAAGAATTGGAGAGTCTGAACTATCAAATTACATCCGATGAACTGGCAGCTGTGATCTACAATACACCAGACCCGGAATGGTCAAAGAGGTCGATGAAGGCGCTGAAATCAACATCACTGTCCAGGGAAGCTAAGGTGTGGCTTCTTTTCATAAATGCTACCGTTATGCCTACCCGCCACCTGAACAACGTCACTTTGGACAGGGCAGAGCTGATATATCACATTTTGAAGGGGGATAGGATTAATGTGGGAGCTATAATTAGCAACCATTTGAAGATGAAGATACGGGAGGACAAGGCCAAGCTGCTATGGTTCCCAACCTTGATCACGGAGCTTTGTAGGCAGGCGGGGGTAGTCTGCGGTACTGAAGATTTGATTACCCAAGTGCGGAGGCCGATAACTGGACAGGTGGTGGAGGTGAATATCAAAGTTGGGACTGAGATGGACAGCAGTTCTAAGACACCTCACAAAAGAATAGGAAGTAGACCTTCAACGTCATCGGCCGGAAAGCGAGAGAATGTAGCAGTGCCATCCGGGGAAGGGGTCACATTGCATGAAGCTATGGATAGTATTGAGTACATAAAAGTATACTTGAGATGTCAGCACTGCTACTTCAGTTCCCGACTGGATATTATGGAGAGGAAGATTGATAGTCTCTTGAAGAAAGCAAAATTGCAGGAGGATGTAGAGCCGTTTCGATATCAGTGGCAGTTCAACAACAAGGGAGAGTTGCTAGCAGCTGATGGAAGCACTCTCGACCCAACTGAATTGGATGAAGAAGAAAGGAATCAGGAAGAAGAGGTGGAGCCAGAAGGCGAGGAGGATCAAGAAATGAATGAACCCGAAGAAGACAATGAAGGGGGGTCAGATTAGATCCTTTTGGCTTTATTTGTTTTTGGATGACTGTATTAATGGTTGATGGATACTCTTTTGTTTCTTTTACGCTCTAGATGACATAAATTTTGAACTATTTTGTTTAACTGCATGGTGAATGATTATTCTGCACTACTCACTTGGCTATTGCTATAATTAACAGTTATGACATTAATATGAAGGCGATTAAGTTATTCTGGTTCATTGTTGTTGCTAATCCATGCAGTTATGCACTTTATTAGATTGCCTCCATGTTTTGTTCTCTTCTATCATAGCCAAGATAAAAGTTGGGCTGATAAATATGGTATGGAGTAATGTAGATCATCGGAGCACATGGGGAGCATATTAAAGAAACTCAAGAGGCTTAGAGGAATTCATTTCCTTATCAGGGGAGTTTTACTATTTCAATTTCATTTTTATTTAATTCATGCAAAGGCTGAGTAGTATAGATAGAATATTATTTCTTATATAACACATTAACCTTGCTAGGGCCTAACAAGCCCTTAAGTGTGGGGGTGTTGGCTAATATCGCCCCTGCAATTGTGGTGGTAGATAATTTGATTTGATCACTCGTAATTGCAAGATTTCGTATATTGACCTGTACTTAGTGATAAGTTATTCTTGAAGTTCAATGATAATTAATTGGTACGGCTAGGGAATCCTACGAGTTCAGATTTTGAATTTGAAATTAGCAAGATTTTTTTTGATAAAGCACTCTAAGGCATTTGATTCATGCACATCCTTCTCCAGTTTTTGTTTACTTCTCTGAAAACTTTTGATGTTGATTTCTAAAATTAGGAAATGGGGTGAGCAAGAACTAAGTAATAATGTGAGTCAAGATAATGTTTTAGTAGCTATACCATTTTGAACTTTCATGAGATTCTTTGATTGGTTCTGTATCATTTTGCTACCCACTACTGAATGACCAAATTTCCTATATTTCTCTAGTTTTATCTTAATCCACTAGCCATTTATTGGGTGTTCCAATTCAGCATTTATATAAAAAAAAGAGAAAAATTGTGAATTGACATAGTGATATGCGGCCTAAGTATGTACACGCCTATCTAGAATGATCCCAACTGTGACTATATATAAAAAAAAGAGAAAGGAAATAATCAAAACTTTTGTCATAGTGATATGTGGCCTGGGTAGGCAATTACATACTTGGAATGATCCCAACTATAGACACAATTTGTTTATATATTCAAGGCTTAAGGATTGAACCTCGTAATATGGTGAAAGATTGAGATTATTAACTAGGGAATTACCATGCCACTATTTAAGCCTATTCATGAATTGCCAACCAAGCCAAAGCTAAACCTATGCTCTCGTATGCTGCTAATTCTTGTCAAGGCTAGCGTAATGACTTAGCTTATTCTTACCCTTTTGAATTATTGAGGATTTTCAATAAAACAAAAGTACGGGAGAGTAAATAATCTGGAAGAAGGCGCACACACTACACAAAATTCTTTAGTATGCTTTATCTTTTATCAAGCTAATGGATTTGTGATGTTTGAACTTTTAATAATAATCAAGCTTATCAGTTGAGTAAAGCGAACTTCTTGAATATCTTAGACTAATGTTGGTCAAGATAGGATTGTTCTGATTTGGAGAGTGATAATTATCGAACACCCATTTGAAATAATTATTTCTCTTTGCTCGGGACTAGCAAAGGTTCAAGTGTGGGAGTGTGATAACTTCCCAAAAGAAGTTATCTAGCCACGTTTTCTGACATATTACTCGGCATATCCGACACGAATTAACACAGAAAGCTATAGAAATGAAAGTAATTGTTTGATTATCTAATTCAAGGCTAATTTGGTCTCTTTTCATTGTATGTTTACTAGTGGTGCAAGAGGAATAAGCTCATGGACGGAAATCTGCCAAAATATAAAAAATCTGGAAAAAGGCTGCAACGCACGAAAAAATAAATAGTTGCAACGTCTCACTTGCTGATTGGCAATGCAAGTAGGTACAGCGCAGGTGTTGCAACACCCCAAAAAAATGAAGGTTGCAACGTCACCTGGGCGGTTTTCAGATTTTGAAATTCGAATTTTGCCACCTTTTCAAATTTGGAAGGAGGCATCCCTTGGCATATCTGGAGGCGTTTTTAAAGGACAAAGGCAAGGAAATATGGGGGAGGGTGCTGGACGAAAAAATAGAAAGAGAAGAGGGAGCTTTTGGAGGAGAAGATCCATCTTGGGAGACAAACCCTAGGCAAGAAGAAGAAGAAGGCTACTCCGGATCGTCAAGAGCAACGGATTTTGCACTTCCAAGTGAATTATTTCCTGAAACTTTTGAATTTTCCGAAGCATGTCTAGTAAGATCCATCTAATTTGGTTTCATCTCTTCGCCATGAACTAATTTCTTAGATCTTGTGTGTTGTGAGTACCTTACTTATTGTGATGACTTGATTCAAGGTTTTGACTTAATGATTATTTGATTTTCTATCTTTATTGGAATTGTATTCTCTATTTGTGGATGTTTTGAGCAAGTATTCATCTTCTAGTTAGCATGGCGAGATTCAAGAGAGGAGTTATGCTAGTCTAGGGTTGAATCCTTTATATTACGTGGCGAGATTCGAGAGAGGAGTCACATATTTCTTTAGTCAAAATTCCATCTTTTTACTGCACTGCGAGATTCGAGAGAGGAGCGGTATAAGTGTAACATAATTTCTAATATAACTTCGGGAGAGAAAGAGATTTCCTCTTGAGTTAGCATTGTGGATTTGTGCGCTTTTTGTTACTTTCTTTCCACCCAAGTTAGAGATAACTGGGGGAATTTGGGTGACCGGATCTCGGAAATCGAGGGATAAAGAGATCCGCTTTTGCATCCCTGCAAGATAGAAGTCAAACAACTCATGAAAGCTTTTTCTATAAAAAAAATCATCGCAATAGGTAAGGGAAACCAACATGCAAGATTGCTTCCCTAAAACTTGGATAACAATATTTTCTTGTCCGCGCATTTTAGTTCTTGTCTAAAGAGTACTTATTTAAATAAATCTAGAAATTCACCTTAATTATTGTCTTGAATTTAGAGAATGGGAAGAGCTAGTAATTGTGATCACTAGCTCAATCACCTCCTCGAGGGAACAATCACTTCTCACTTTATATTACTTGATCCGGCACGTGCACTTGCGTTATTATATACATCTATTTCGGGCGTATCAAAGATCTCCTCATTCAGGATCCCACTAGCTGGATGGGTCGAATGTGCCTCGGTGGAGAGAAGGTACCAACTCCGAGAGGATCTCCTCACCTAGGCTCTCACTAGCTGGATGAGTCGAATGTGTCTCGGTGGAGAGAAGGTGTCAACCCCGAGAAGAACTCCTCACCCAGGCTCTCAGCAGCTGGATGGGTCAAATGTGCCTTGATAGAGATTAATTTTAAACCCCGATAGGATCTCACCACCCAGTCTCCCGTTAGCTGGCACGATAGGTTGACCTCTCGGAGAGGCCATGTATTTTCGGCTCCAAGAGTGCTATACTCAGCGAATACGTTGGGTTGGATGTTTCGTTCCGAGCGTGGAACTCGCTCGAAAAGAGATGGGATTGTGAACAACCCCGTATTCGCGGACAGGGGTCCACAAGCAAGGTGTAAGACTTGCTACACATTTTTAAGATTTTCGGGCGATTTTGCACTCCTGGGGGGCAATTTATTGTTGATCTGCTTGATATACTAGTAGGGGGAGAAAAACTTGCCTAACTTACTAGTGCTTGGAGTTCTCGTCAGGAGGAGGGTGCGGCAGCAGGACGGCACACGCCCCGACCCCTCTTTAGGGGGTGAGTGCGGCAGGAGGCCAGCATTCGCCTAAGCCTAGTTCTAGGGGGCGTGGGCGGCGGGAAGCCGACACCCGCCCCGATCCCTCTTCAGGGGGTGAGTGCGGCGGGAGGCCGGCACTCGCCCCGGCCTAGTTCTACGGGGCGGGTGCGGCGGGAGGCTGGCACTCTCCTCGGCCTAGTTCTAGGGGGCGGGTGCGGCGGGAGGCCGACACTTGCCCCAGCCTAGTTCTAGGGGGCGGGTGCGGCGGGATGCTGGCACTCACCCCGGCCTAGTTCTAGGGGGCGGGTGCGGTGGGAGGCCAGCATCCGCCCGGGCCCCTCTTCAGGGGGCGAGTGCGGCGAGAGGCCGGCACCCGCCTCGACCTAGTTCTAGGGGGCGGGTGCGGCGGGAGGTCGGCACCCACCCCGCCCCCTCTTCAGGGGGTGAGTGCGGCGGGAGGCCAGAACTTGCCCCGTCCTTGTTCTAGGGGCGGGTGCGGCGGGAGGCCGACACCCGCCCCGACCCCTATTCATGGGGCTCGTGCGGCGAGAGGCCAGTAAGCGCTCCGACCTAGTTCTACGGGGCGGGGGCGGGGTGGCGGGAGTCCGGCACCCGCCCAGGCCCATCCTCAGCGGGGAGGGTGCGACGAGAGGCCGACACCCCCCCCCCCGGTCTGTTTTATGGGGCAAGTGTGGCGCGAGGCCGGCACCTGCCCCCGGCCCTAGTGCTCGCTTGGCTTGAGCAGCTCGCCCGGCTTGAGCAGCTGCTATTTTGCCCCTGGTGGGCTGCGAATAGTTGTTCAGAACAACGGAGTTTGACTGTTGGCAGACCAGCCCCGGGATACTTTTGTAATTTCAGAGCAACTGGATTGCGGTATTGGCAAGTCATCCCCAAAAACCTATAAATAGACCATTGGGGTGTCTTGGAGAGGGATCAGTTTTTCACCACTCCTCATCCTCTTCCTTCATCCTGCAAGACACCTAGCTCGGCATTGACTGGGGAGGAGGAGATCTCAAAGGTCTTTCGGGTGTGAGGTGAGACCTCCACATTAGAGCTAAGGGTCATTTCTCAAATTCAGGTCTCTCACCAAGGGACGGCTTGGGAGAAGTAGGTGTGAGCTCCACCCTAGGTCCGAACTCTAGGTAGAGCCGAATCTCGGTTCAAACATGAGTGAGAGTAGGAGCGGCAACACAAACCTAGAGGGAGCAAGAGCAACATCGGACACTTGGTTTTCTTGCAGACTCCAATAACATGTCCTTGTTTGCGACACCGAGTGCAATAGAGTATGTTTTTTCTCAAAAGTGGTTGGAAAGGAGTGAGTTGTTTGATTCCAATTAGCATTAATCACTCACATAAAGATATATACGTGCGGACGGCGAGGAATTGAGATTAAGGCTCAGTTTTTGGGGACTTATTTTCACCGGTCAAGCGATTACCACCGCATGAACGGACCTTAATTAAGGTCCGGTAAACTAAGTTCCGGTTCATGCGGTTGTAACCGCTTGACCGGTGAAATTAAGTTCCGCCAAACAGAGCCTAAATTAAGGGCCCAAATAAGTGCGCGTCTCAAGCGATGTGTGAGAATTCGTAGAAAGAATCAAGCTCAATAATTTGATAAAGAAGCAAAGGATATTCTCATCAAAGCAGTCGAACAGTAATCCAATCCAAAGATATTGATCTAGACATGGGCGATATTTGCCACAAAATAAACATGTTGAGGCACTGCGCACTCCTACTAATGTAAAAATGCTAGTAGATCACTTCATTTGATTCATAGTTTCAATAGCATGCAAGTTGTCATCGACTAAGGCTTTGTTTGAGAGTACGTCGGAGCTTCGGAGAGGCAAGCGGGATTTGCGACCGTAGGTGGGATGTGGGGCCTCACCGTCATTTTTGTGAAGGTATGTAGGAGCAAACTCCGTCATGTATTTGTTTTTCCACCTTCCGGCACCGATGGCCAGCCGTCCATTCAAACACAACCTAAAATAGAGTTGATGGTGTATCATATGGAAAAAATTTTACTTACTGTCCCACGCCAACCGAATGGTATGGGTAACCTATGAAAAAAATTGTTAAAAAATAATTATTTTTTATTAAAATCATACATAAAATATTAATTAAATTTTTTTTACAAATATGTAAAATTTTATTTATGCATAAAAATGTTTTTAAAATAATATTCGGTCGAACAGCTTCGTTAATATCGGATCAAAAATCAGAACGGTTATCGTGTTTTGTTGGCGGTCCAATAACCGATCAGATGTACAAGATTTCACTTACACATTCTCATTTACAGTACCCGCACATAAAAATTGCTAGTATTATACACAAATTCTGAATTTCAAGTAGGATCATTTTTGCTACTTGGACAGCCGGCACGATACATTACACGTGCCTAATTTTTTCTCCATGGGATATTGGGATGGCATAATGGCGGTGATTGTCATCGAAAATTGTTTCGATCTTTAATCGGGAAATAATATTTTTAGAAGGAAAAAAATATAAATTTCAATCTTTATTGTATCTTCTAACATCTTAATCAACGTCAGTCTTCCGCCGAAGATCGATTTTTTTGTCGTCACGTCACACCCTCGCATTTGGATAGGGATCACCAGCTTTGATAATCGCAGTTATGACGATGATCATATCCTCTCTCTCCCCCCTTCAATGGGATTCTATTTATGTCCATTTCCTCCCGTTCACTTCACAGTGCACGATCCGATCCAGATCCAATCATCCCGCGTGTGTTGACGACGATGAATTCGAAGCCGGCGGGATCCTACGACGCGCCGGAGGGCGTCGATGTTCGCGGCCGCTACGACGACGAGTTTTCCGAGATCCTGACCCGCGACGCGCTGGATTTCGTCGCCCGGCTGCAGAGAGAGTTCCGGGAGCAGATCCGGCACTCGATGGACTGCCGGCGGGAGGCTCAGCGGAGATACGACGCCGGGGAGCTTCCTGGGTTTGATCCGGCGACCCGGTTAATCAGGGAGGGGGACTGGGTGTGCGCGCCTGTACCGCCGCCCATCGCCAATCGGATGGTGGAGATCACCGGCCCCGTTGAGCGAAAGATGGTTATCAATGCCCTAAACTCCGGCGCTAAGGTCTTCATGGTACGCAAGTTGCAGAAATCAACATCAAAACTTGAATCTAGACAAAGGATTAAATAATTACTCAAATCTTAATTAATCATCCGATCGTTAGGGATTAATTAACAATTTAACAAACAAATTTCAATTTCGGTATGATATAGGCCGATTTTGAAGACGCGCTATCGCCGAGCTGGGAGAACCTGATGAGGGGGCATGTGAATCTCAGGGACGCCGTTAACGGAACCATAAGATTCGAGGATAGAGAGAGAAACAGAGTATACAAGCTTAACCATAATACGGCGAAGCTCTTTGTCCGGCCAAGGGGCTGGCACTTGCCGGAGGCCCACGTCCTCGTTGACGGAGGGCCTGTCGCCGGCTGCCTCTTTGACTTCGGACTCTATTTCTTTCACAATTATGCGGCTTTCCGCTCCAACCAGGGCCAAGGATACGGTCCCTTCTTCTACCTCCCCAAAATGGAGCACTCCAGGTATGGAATATTTTACTCCTCTTGATGGAATAATGTAATCGTAATTACAGCCGTCCGATTTAGGCTTTTTGGCACATTTTTGGCACTTTGAACACCAAATGTTGACATATTACATTTTGCACCTCAATTTTCATATTTTGGACACTTTGCATCCTAAATCTTAGAATTCAGCTATAAATTATCCTTATTAGAGTTGAAATTGCCAAGAATATGAGAATGTGGTGCAAAATATAATGTATATTGAGGGTGCAAAGTGACAAAAGTGATATTTTTGTGAATGCAAAGAGCCAAAAAGCCTCCGATTTATGATCGACGGGTCCGACACTTGATAGTTGGCTCGTTGCACCGGATTGCAGCTACAACAGCAGCCTGGGTCATGAATAAAAGCGAATTGAAACTCGGTCAGTTGTAGGCCTGTAAACAATTGGGTTCTGATCCATATGCTTTTCGTGATATCAAAATTGAACCAAATGATCTGGATTTTTACACATTCCAAACTAAAACGGAATCCAAATTTCCGGTTCAATTCGATTCAATTCTATTTTTAGCTCGGTTCGATTTTCACAATGTGCATAAAAAAATAATTAATAACTTTTCTTTTATGAAGGCTATTTCAATGTTTGATATTTAACAGCAAAAAACAGTAAAAATTTGACGGCCAGCCAACAACAAAAAAACAGTAAAAAAACTTGCTGCAAATCATTGGAAGTTAAAAACTATAGCAAATTACTCCCATTGTGTCGTACGCCTCTCTGCTCGAAAAAAAAAGAATTCTGTTGAAAATAATAGACAGGAGCCTGGTGGAGTGTGATGTGCTGCTTTGGTGCTAACCGCTTAAGCTCCTTTAGGGGGATTTATTTTTATCGGTCAAGCGATTACGATCGCATGAATCATGTCTTAATTATGTCCTGATTCATTCGGTTGTGACTGGTTGAACGGTGAAAATTGTTAGAGGCTCCGCTCAAATTGTTTTACAATATCTCATCTAAGTATGAAATTGTTATTTATAGTACTTCCAGCGTATAGCAAGCCCTAGGATCACACAAAATCGTTAACATATTTTGAGTCGGTGTAACACACGGCCGGACATATATATAAAACAATTTCCTCCTATGTCCGTCGTGAACCCCAGACACAACCGTGTTTAGCACCTGTTTCAAACAAAAATAGTCTTAAGCACAAAATAGTATGCACGTATAAGTAAACAAAACTCAGCTGCAACACCGAAATAGCCTCAGGTATAACAAGACAGGCCCTATATGCCTCGCGTCACAAATCAACAGAGAAATAGAAAATGCAAACAAACAGTGCATAAAAGAAGAGCTAAAATAATGCTCTAAACAGAAGTAGCAAAAGATAAACTAATAACACTATAAAACTCATCATACAAAAGATCATCCTGATCTGGATTTCAGTCAAACAGTGTACCTCATCCCATCAACTCCTGCAATTTTAACAGAGAATTTCATTTCAGAATGAATTCTATCCTTTGCAAATTTACAAGTATTTAATTATACAAAAAAGAAACTTAGTATTGATCATTTTAGTTTGGCTGGGAGGACACGTTCACATATTATTATAGTTTTATCTCAGAACCTGATATCTGTGTCAACCGAAACAATTCCAGATTTCTTGACACCGCAGCTATATTTATGATCCTATATGGAATATCACGGTTACTGTCCTTTTAAAATTTTTGGAACACATCAAATTTGAAATGAAACCAATCTCTAGAAGAAGAGACAAGATCAAGTCAGATTGTGTTATCAAATTTGGAATAACGCTCTCCTCCAAAGTAAATGTCGAATTCAGGTGAAACTGTTAGCATCAAGTTTGGAATGAAACAACTTACTAGATCCGAGCTCAGCAACCAAGAGCATCAACAGAGCATCAACGGAGCACAACATGCTTGATTTGACAAAGGAAATCAGAATAATCAAAACGTTTGGACAAAGGCTGAACTAAATTGCATATTGTTGAGCTAAGACCGAACTAGATCGCCTTTAGTCTCATTTTTCCCACTATTTTGATTAGACGGTCTTTTGACATTCCTTTCGTCAATGGATCAGCCAAATTATCCTTTGAACGTACATCGATCAAAGTGATAATTCTTCGTTCTTTCAGATAATTCAGCAAGACATGTCTCAGTCGTACATGTCTTCTCTTAATATTATAGAGAGCATTCTTAACGACTTGAACTGCTGATTGATTATCACAATACAAGCTCAACGAGTTGACTTGTAACTTAGACAAGAGAATGTCTAAAATCATGTTCTTGATCCATCTGTCTCTTCACCGACCAAGACTACGGCAAACAACTCGGCTTTCATAGATGACAATACTATACAGGTCTGTCTTTTGGATTTCCAAGTGATGACAGCTCCACCCAAAGTGAATATATATCCATTGGTGGACTTGTTGTTCCCGACTTCTGAACACCACGACACATCAGAATATCTCTCCACGAAAGGTGGGTAAGCAGTGTAGCACAGGGAATGATCTTTAGTACCTTTCAGCTACCTCAACAACTTATTTAGGGCTTCCCAATGCTCTTTGCCTGGATTACTGGTAAAACGACTCAGCGTGCTAACCGAAAAAAGTGATGTCTGGTTTAGTACAACTTGTGGCATGCATGAGACTACCAATTATCTTGGAATACTTAATTTGATCAATGTTAGTCTCTACATTAGGACTCAACTTAACATTATGATCAAATGACGTCTCAATCGGATTACAGTTATCATATCCGCAGGTAGAAAGAAGTTGTTCAATATAATTAGTCTGACTGAGAGTAACTCGACCTTTGTCAACTCTTACCTTCATACCTAACAGGGTATCTACAAGAGCAAGGTCCTTCATGTCAAAAGCTTCTGTCAGAGTAGATTTAATATCCATAACTGTAGCAAGATTAGACCCCAAAATCAATATGTCATCCACATATAAACATATGATGACTGTCTGATTCGACAATGAGAGGTGATAAAGACATTTGTCTGAAAGACTGGGTTGAAATCCGAGACTCTTTACCACCTAGTCAAACTTCTTGTGCTACATCTTAGGCGCTTGTTTAAACTCAAAGATTGATTTATCTAGTTTACACACTTTATCTTTTTGATCTTTCTGCGCATAACCTTCAGGTTGTGGCATGTAGATCTCTTTATCAAATTCTTCATTTAAAAAGGTTGTTTTCACATCCATCTGATGAATTATAAAATTCTCGATAGATGTTAGAGTTAGAAGAATCCTGATAGTCGATAGGTGACATACAGTTGAATAAACATCAAAATAGTTTATTCTCGCATGTTGTTTATAAACTTTAGCTACGAGACGTGCTTTATACCTGGCTATAGACCCATCACTATGTAGTTTCTTTTTCAACTTCCACTTGCATCCTATGACTTTAGCGTCTTTCGGCAAGTCAACTAGTTGTCAAGTATTATTATGTAACAGCGAGTTCATCTCATCATCAATCGCTTCTGCACACATCAACGAATCTCTAGATCTCATTGGCTCTTAGTAGGAGAATGAATCATCCTCTAAGTGGTAGGTGACGAAATTCTCACCAAAGTTTTTAGTGATCCTCTCTCTTGTAGATGTAAGTGGAACATGTTCCACCTCTAAAGGTTGAAGAGTAGTACCAGAAGGGCCAGCTACAAGTTATACGATAGATTCTGAAATCATATCATTAGACCCGAAAACAAACAAATCATGATTCTTGACAAATTTATCTTCAAAGAATATGGTATCTCTAGACTCTATCATGATATTCGTACGTAGATAGATCGAGAAATCTGTCGGTTGCACTATCTTCTGCACTACCTAGATAGACACATGTTGTCGTCCTAGGTCTCACTTTAGGCCTCTTAAGGTCTTGTATACGCACATAGGCAATACAACCTCAACTCTTTAGAGTATCATATCTACAAGGATGACCGTGTTACAGTTCATACGAGGTAGCAATGAGCTGAGAATGATGCACTCTATTCAGAATGTGATTTGCAGCACGAACTGCTTCTCCCCAAAAGAAATTAGGTATGTCAGCTGTTAGAAGCATAGAGTTCAACATTTATGTTAAAGTTCTATTCTTATGCTCGGCAACATCATTTGATTGAGGTGAGTAAAAAGCTGTGATTTCAAGAATTATTCCCTCAAACGCACAAAATTCCTTGAACCAAGTAGTAGTATATTCTCCTCCTCTATCACTTCTAAATTAATTAATTTTCAGGTTTAACTGATTTTCCACACGAGACTTGAAGGTCTTAAATGTCTCAAAAGATTCGTCTTTCGAATTTAACAAATACACATGACAATATGTAGAAAAATCGTCTATGAATGTAATCAAATACTTCTTTCCCCATCAAGTGACGTGACTACAAAAATCACAGAGATCTGAATGTATCAATTCAAAAAGTTTCGTGCTCCTGGAAACCAATTTGAATGACATTCTAGTGATTTTGGTTTAAGCACACATCTCGCACTTTTCAAATCGAATCGACAGATTTAAGGGGATGTTATGACTTTTCGCTAGATGTAGCATTTTCTTATAGTTCAGGTATGCACACCCAAAATAATGTGAATTTACCGTTATTATCATTTTACCGTTTTGAGTTGTGAAGGGCATCCCAGCCTTATCTGACAGACTTATTGAGATCAAATTTTTAGTTAAAGACGACACTACTTTAATATTATTTAGAAAAAGAATTTTTCCTGATTAGAGGACCAACTCGGGTGTCCCAGCATGGGTCACCTCAGTCTCTCTTCCATTGCAGTTCTCCACCTTCTCATGTACCGCCTTGACCTTAGCTAGTAACCCTCTGTCATTCGCCACATGACAGGTTGTACCGCTATCTAGCCACCACTCAGAGGACGAACTGCGGTGATTGCTTCCGATCATAGCCACGAAGGACTTGGGATCTGAGACATCAAGCAACATATTCGCCACATTTTGTGGGTCTTGCTCCTTCTTAGGAGCCTTGCAATTAGCCTCCCAGTGTCCTCACTTGCCGCAGTTGTGTCACTTGCCCCTCTTCTTTTTGAAAGAGGATTTTTTAGGCGTCAACTGTGCAGAGGCTTCACCGTTGGGTGCTGGTGGCTTCCGTCGAGGTTTGCTGGGTCGAGAAACGAAGTTAACAACCTGTGAGGACTGACCAATTTGTTTCAAGCTTTTACCAGTGATATTTTGATCCTCGATATGAATGAACTTTTTGAGTTCATCTAATGCGATCTTTTCCTTCAGCCCGTGCATTTTAGTCTTGAAGGTCAACCACGCAGGAGGTAGCTTGCTAAGAATTAGACACACAAAGAGATTATCCGAGATGTCGGACTTACCGTCCGGCAACTTGAGACGCAAAACTCTTCAGTTCAATTATTTGAGAGATGATTGACGAGTTTAAATTAAATTTAAAAGTGAAGAGTCTCCCCAAGTAGAGCCCTCGACAACCCTTCTTTCTTCTGGAAGTGTGCATTCAAGCGATCTCAAATCTCTTTTGCAGTCTTATGACCATTGTAGGTCAGGGCAAGCTAGATTTCAGTGAATTTAGGAGGTAGTCCCTGCATAAGTATTCGTCTTTTCTCCACTGTAGTTCGTTCACGTCCTCTTCGGTAGGAGCAAATCACTCGGGACCGTGTAGAAAATCTCATGTTCCTTCATATCAAGTTGGACGTGCAGCTTCCAAGCGTAGAAGTCAGAGAGATCGAACAACTGTAGTTTGACGATGTCGTAGGATGAAACGTTCGACATCTCACTAAAGCTAGAACAATAAACAGGAAAGAAGTCATCTGAGTTGCGCGGAGACGAGACGCGATTCTTCAAATGCAATTTAGAAATTATTTGTTTGTCGAAGAGGCAAAGTTCAGATCTCAATCAAGAGCGACTAGCAACAAGTTGTTCTTCTTGGAAAGTGGCAACTTTCTTCCTCTTTGTTTGTTTCCGATCGGGAGAACATAGAACATACTGCTCCACAATTAATCAAAAATTGACCTTGAACATGCAAGAATAGGAGAAGGCACACGTTTTCCTTCCCCCTCTGGATCGGCTCTCAATTTGCAGCGACCTTTCTGACAGAGTAGATCCGTGATTTCTCTTTACAGATAATGAGGAAGCAATAGATAGATCTCCACCGGATGTGGCCAGATTTGTAACTATCAGCCAAATCTAGAGCACTGGCGATGGATCTCCACCGGAGGCGACCAGATCTGAGCAGGAAAATGTCGCGGACTTCCTCCCTGGATCTTCTTTCTCGTGAAGAAAACAACAGCCCGAAGCCAAAAACACCAGCGATTATTGATCCTGGATGAAATTTCTGCCCAGATCTCGTCAACAGTAAATAAACGACAAGTTGCCGGCGAAGACGACAGACGTGCGGTGGCTTCCTCCTTGCGCAAGATGCCGACGAATACAAACAAAAACTCGGAGCAGGCGTCTCCTACTATCGCGAACTTGAGCAGCGACAGGAAGAAGAATCTCTCCCGCAGAACAAAATTCCTCTTCTTCTCGATCTTCCAGCAGCAAAAGAAACCCCCGATCACAAGAAAACCAGGGAGAGAGCGATCTGCGACAGAGGAACTCGTGAACGAAAATCGCGTTGAACGGAGCGACGACGGCGAAATCGCTCGGGATCCAAACGAGAGCGGAAATCCTAGAGGTGTTACTTTGAGAATGTTAGAGGCTCCGCTCAAAGTATTCTACAATATCTCATTTAAGTATGAAATAAATATTTATAGTATTTGCAGCATAGAGCAAGCACTAGGATGACACAAACCCATTAATCTATCCCGTGTCGGTCTAACACACGAGCAGACATATATATATAAATATCTAACAAAAATAAGTCCTCCCAAACTGTGCCTAAACCGGCTATGCATGAAAAAAAACAAAAGGGGCGTGTGTGATTCACAATGTGAACCGTGAAACACAGTAAATCGGTTTTGTTTTTTTTTTTTTCGATTCAGATTTGATTGAATATTCAGTGTCAGATTCGGATTCGTCATGAAATGTTGGATTCGAGTTTGGGTTCGAATTCGGATTCGAATTCGGATTCAAATTCGGATTCAAACATGTATTATAAAATATAATTATATTAAATATTTTTTTATAATAAAATTTTAATATAAATTTCACTATTCGCGAATTATTTGCGAATTTTTCGAATAGGAAGAAAATTATTCGGATTCAGATTCGAAAACTATTCGAATATGAAATTTGGATTCGAATTCGAAAAATATGAATTTTAATTGAATATTCACGAATCGATTTCCGAATTATTCGCGAATTGTTCTACATGTGAACAGCTCTACCTGCTCCTTATGCAAACCAAAGCAAATCAAAATGAAACCAATATTCAGTTACTTGAAACAATGAAACTGGAACTAAACCGAACCAGTCGGTTTGTTTTGAAAATCAGTTTGCTTGTATCGATGCAAAACAGTTCGATTTTTTATGCATATCTGTACTCACTACTCAGTCAAAGAAAATGGTTATTTATTAATGTTTATTGATCAATTAAATATGTTTTAATAAATATTGATAATATGTTTTTATTAAATATCGAGTAATAAATTATTTACGCTGAATAAGCACTTACAAATGAAGATCCTTTATTATTCTTCTTGTGCTGGGAGAGGGCAGAATCAAGTCAAAGGGAAAAAGGAGATAGAAAATCGCATGAGGAGCGAAAACCTGAAGGATGGATTGGTTTTGGAAAAGCTCTTTATAAGTTATTTTTTTTAAAAAAAAAATCTCTATGCAAACAGTTGTGCAATTAAGCACCGATATGGCTCTATTAGTGTGTTTGTTGATGGAGTAGAATTTTTTTCATCTGCAAACGCTATCTCAAACAGTGCCTTAGGCTTCATTTGTTTCGGCGGTGGCGGATCGATCCGGCGGGTGGAAACGGAGTGTTCGAAACAGAGGGGGGAGGTGGCTGCTCCAAACGGAGCTTTTTGGGGCGTTTCTCAAGGCGAGCGGGTGGAAACGGAGCAAACGCCGCCGGAGGTTCATTTGTTTACCCGCCTTCCGGCGGCGTTTGACCAAAACGGAGCTCTGAAACGCCCAAACAAATAGAGCCGGATCGATCCACCTCATTTAATTTATTTTTAATTATTATTTGAATGTGTGTTTTTTAATAGAATGGGATTTAATTTAGGGCAATGTTATTAGCATATCAATTATAATTATTGATTGTCAAATTATAATGATACATCAAAACATATTATTTTCACACTGATATATTATTAATACACCAAAGCTTCTTTTTTTGCTGTTGATGCATTTTCTCTAAATGAGAGAAGAATTAAATAAACTATAATTGATGCAAGTTTTTCCTAGATTTTGAGTGAACTAAATCAATCAACTATCAAGAACTGATATCATTCTCAGGTTTATGCTGGTAACTCTGCTTTCTTTGTTCTTTGAAATCACACGGCTTCTTAGTTCTTCAAAAGCCCGCATGCTTTCGACATGGAATCTCCAACACACTGCATCATTCGAAGAAGAAGCATGAAAGAGTGTTAGTTATAAATAGATGATTGGAGTGTATGCTTTCATTCCTAATTAATAATCATCAAAATAGTGAAATCATAAATTGGCTCTGCACTAAGTAGTTTTTTTAAGTAAACATGAATGCATTAAATAATAATCAATCAAACAATAATTAATCAATTCACGTAAATTGAAAATCGAACTTATGACTAGCATGTAAATCACGGATCATACTTTCCTATCATGAGACTTCTGGTTATGCAATTGGGAGTTTGGGATAAGCATACAAATAATAAAGCCTAGCATTATTATTAATGGGCCTTCCCAACTTTAAGCCACCTGCCGGCCCATGCGTCAAGCCTTGCCCTCCTCTTTTGTTGGAGGGCCCGGGCATTGTATAAGCTTAACGCCGTTCCAAATCCACGTGATTTAACGTATTTTCATTTTTTTAAAAAAAATTATTTAAATGTTTATTTATTAATAAAATGATATTTTAACATCCACGTAATTATTTTCTACCCTTTCCCGGCTGGGGTTGGGTTGCGTGCAGGGAAGCCAGAATCTGGAACGACGTCTTCAACCGAGCCGAACAGTGGGCGGCCATTCCTTCCGGCAGCATCCGCGCCACCGTGCTAATCGAGACTCTCCCCGCCGCCTTCCAAATGAACGAGATCCTGTACGAGCTCCGCCCCCACTCCGCCGGCCTCAACTGCGGCCGCTGGGACTACATCTTCAGCTATGTCAAGACCCTCCGCGCCCACCCCGACCGCCTCCTCCCAGATCGCGTCTCCGTTACCATGACCCAGCCCTTCATGCGCTCCTACTCCGATCTCCTCATCTTCACCTGCCACCGCCGCGGCGTCCACGCCATGGGCGGCATGGCCGCCCAAATCCCCATCCGCGGCGACGCCGACGCCCACGCCAGTGCGGTCGATGCAGTGCGGCGAGACAAGCTCCGGGAGGTTCAGGCGGGTCACGACGGCACATGGGCGGCGCACCCCGGGCTGATTGCCGATATCAGCAAAGTGTTCTCCGCCGGATTGTCCGAGAGGGATAACCTAATTGGGGCTGTTGCGAGGGAGGACGCGGCCGGGATCGGGGAGGATGACTTGCTGGAGAGGCCGAGAGGGAAGAGGACGATGGAGGGGCTGAGGTTGAACACCAGGGTGGGGATACAGTACATGGCTGCTTGGCTCGCCGGGGCCGGCTCCGTCCCATTGTACAATCTCATGGAGGACGCCGCCACCGCAGAGATCAGCCGCGTGCAGAACTGGCAGTGGATCAGATACGGGGCGGAGCTCGACGGGCAGGCGGTGAAGGTGACGGTGACCCCGGAGCTATTCGGGAGGGTGGTTGAGGAGGAGATGGGGCGGATTGAGAGGGAGGTCGGGGGAGAGAAATTCCGCCGCGGAATGTATGGAGAAGCCTGCTCTGTATTCGTGCGGCAGTGCACGTCGCCGGAGCTGGATGATTTCCTGACCCTAGATGCGTATAACCGGATAGTCGTCCACCACCCCGGGGCGGAGGCCAGGCTGTGAATGATTCCATCTCCCCGTCGAAGAAGATGAACGGTATGTTTATGATGCTATATAGCCATGTGTTGAGTATGTTATGGAATATGGAGTAACGGCCAAGTGCTATATGCTTTTCTAGCTTCATGTAATAAAAAAGGTTGGCTTGTATTGTTCTTAAGAGCAATGGACTATTGTCAATCAATTTTAGCGTGTTTTTGAGAATGTGTTGTGTATTATGCATTTATTTTTTGATGTGCATCTATTCTGTTATAAAGTCCAATATGACATGCCTTATGTGGTGTTTGTTTAGTCGCATGTCTAAATCTGTCACTTATTTACATTAAAATCTTTTTGTAAGTTCTATTTAAAGGACATTAGTGATCTTGTATGAATAAACAATGCAATAATCTATTTTTCGTCTCTAAATGAGATATTGAGCATGCCCCCTTAGGCAACTAGAGTCAAGGCTCTGTAATGTCTCCGCCACCGTCATCTTCACCTCCGACCACTTCCCAGTTAACCTCTGAGTAGGCCCATAATAGAATGAAGATCAAATTTACTTGGAAAAACTTGATCCGAAGAAAACTTTCGTTCGCTTATAAATTGCGACTTTACCTGGCATTTTGTGATGAACGAACCGTATAAAATACAACATTTAGCAAATTAACTACTTGAACATTTTGAATCTGCAGCTCGTTTGTTGCCCCGCTTATAACCCTCAGAGCGCCAGGAGTGGAATTAGGATTTCTGCTCCGCTCGGGCACAATACATTTAAGGCTTCGTTTGGTTCGGCGTTTCGTCGTCTCCGTTTGGAGCAAACGCCGTCGGATGACGGGTAAACAAACGGCCGTCGGCGGCGTTTGCTCTGTTTGCATCCGCAACAGGGAGGAAACAGCTCTGATCCGCTCCGTGTTGAAATTGTTAAAGTGGAAGTGACGGAAGTCGGGCGGACTGAATGGAGCGGTCCGCACAGAACGCAGAGACCGCGCGGGATTAGGCGGATAGCCTAGTCAGACAACCGATTTTGGTTGTGGTTCTTCTTTGGCGGTTTGGACCAGCAAGCACTCTAGTGGAGTAACCGGGCGGATAAGGATGTCTATCCGCGGGTAGTGGCGGACTTAAATGGAGTTCGTCGAGTCCGGCAGGATTCGTGTGGCGGACTCATTTGGAACTTACTGGTGTCTGGCATGATTTTGTGCTTGCAGTCTGGATGTTGGGTCGTTGAGTAGGCACAGGTGCGCGGACTGGTTGTGTGGAGGTCGCGCGGACTGATGGAGCAGTACGCATTGGTGGCGGACTGGAGTTGTTCAGTAGGGCGCGATCTCGGTATCAGGTGGCGCGGTTACTATGAAGACCGCAGAGCTTGTTGTGGACTTGGACTGGTGGGACTAAGTTCAGCTGGTTGCCTAGTTCAATGAGTTCGCCTGTTGCAGACTTCTTTTGGTATTCGTGAGTTCGGCAGATCGATTGGGCACGGTTTTGCCCAAGTTGCGGGCTGCAGGTTTGCGCAGACTGGGAGTAGTGTTTGCGGGGTTGTGCGGACTGGTGTCGGTATTCGGCAGCATTTCTTGCTGTGTTCGCCATGTGGGTTGATGTAAGGCATGACGGATTGGTCTCGTTATCCGGCTATTGACAGTTGCGACCTGACGAACAGATGTTGGTGTCCGCACTGTGTGGATACAGGGTTTAGCCGACAGGGTTGACAGACGGTTATCCTATCGGTATGGGTGGTGACGGGACTCTTCCCCACACCTATAAATAGGACCCCTCAGCTCGTCATTAATAAGCAGTTAACCGTAAGTACGAGCTCGCGCTTGATTTTGTGGTTACGATTTTCTAACCGTTGCGACTCATGAAGTTGGTTCCGTGCAGACTGTGCGGCTAACACTAGATGGCTATGCGACTAGTCAAAGTTTGGTGTGGAACAGTTCGCAGATACAGTCAGCAGTTAGCAGCTAGTTGCGATCTAAGCGACTAGATCTCTTCCTCAGAGTTACGGATTAGCAGAGCAGTTCACCCGATCTATCAGAGGATTCTGTTCGTGTTTCTTCAGCATTCAATAACAACAGTCCGCTCGATTATCAGCGGTTAGGCGGCTTCGGCAGACTCGGCTGGTGGTTAGGCTGCTTGTGCGGTTACAGATCTCTGTCCGCGCTGTTTACTTCTTATGGCAGTTTTTCTGTTTCCCTTGATACATTGTAAAATCATGTCTTGTAATGTGTGTCTCGCCCTGTAAAAGAAGTTAATTTCAATTGAAATCTCTTGTGTTGTTGTTGTTGTTGTTATTTTTTACTTGTCTTCGGTTGTGTTTGAGCGTTCCTGCAATCTCGGTTTCAGCTTCCCGCATAAATTTTTACACTCCGTTTCGACTCCCACCCCTGCAGTTTCAAAGTGGCGTTTCGACCCACCAGATGCACCCGCCACCGTCGAACCAAATATAGCCTAAATAAAAAAAAACGATTGAACATATTGCGCAAATTAGTTTACTCTTACTTCAATGCAGAGTGTGAAACATGCAAGAAAAATTTAAACACAAATTAGAACAAATAATTTGATATATTCATATAAAAACTAGATGTTTATTATATGTACTGCGATTAATTTTATAGTTTTTCAATCACTTCAATTTATTGTAAAATCGGCATTAACATAAATTGAAATCAACAGAACATGAAATAAACTAAAAAAACACAAGTCATCAAATAAATAATCATATTATGTGAAGATAAATAAAAAATTTAAAGATGGATACTTTTGTACTGTCGAAACTAAGCTAGAATTTAAAAAAGTTGCTTGAACTCTAAAACTTCAACAAAAACGGTAACATGGAGCTGGTGGTCTTCTCTTTCACTTATGGCAAGCAGATTACACAGTAAAGATGGAAAGTCATTAATGAAACACATTAAGAGCTGTTGGATTTAATAAATTATTAAGATCAATACAGGCCTGAAATCAAAAGAAAAATAACATGAACACAGTCTACTGAAACAAACTGCACCGTTGGCAGAACTCATGCAACCTCTGTTTTAGATCCGGAAGGAAGAAACCGGAAGCGAGCCTGATCGGGAAATTGAAAGCAAACAAATGTAGATCAGGATGAACCCGGCCTTAATTAAGGTCTGGTTCATGCGGTCGTGACCGCTTGACCGGTGAAAATAAGTCCCCCCAAACGGAGCCTAAAACTACCTGAATAAAAAATATTGTTGATACTATCAAACTCCAAAAAACATGCTTTCGGTAGATGCGAAATGATGGAGGTAAACCAAGATTTATTAAAAGTCATGTACACAAACAATAAGAGGATGAGGCAAGAAAAAACGAAGAAACAAAAAGCAGCCTAAAAAAAGAAAAGAACCTCGAAATGGAAGATGAGGGGTCATGGAGGAGCTGATTGTTCACTTTGAGGAAGGAAATGATGGAGGTAAAACATTAGGCGATTATTGAGGGGAACTGCACCATTAGGCGATTAGAACGGAGATGTCGGATTTCGATCGCTGGAAAATGCGGGTGGCAGAATGTACAACCCAGTGTTCGTCGAGTGGGTCCAACAAGGTAGAAGAGGGGCCCTCTATATAACCCGACCTGCATTCGCCAGGCAGGCGAGCGAGCCAGCCCGCATCTGCCAAGCGGGCGAGCGGTCGCAGGCGGGTGAGCCAGGCAGCATCGGCTAAGCAGGAGAGCGGGTCTAAGGGGTAGCCAACCCGCATTCACCAGGCAGGCGGATGAGCCAGCCAGCATCCGCAGGCAGGAGGGCGAGCCAGCCAGCATTCGCCAAGCAGGCGAGCGAGCCGTAGGAATCAGGATTCGCCCAAGAGGCAGGCGAGCTAGGCGAGTCGGACCGCACCCTTCCTGGAGGACTGGACGAGCTTGCTCGCATCCTCCCCATGAGTGGGGTGCAGATATCCTGTGATTAATGTGATTTCGATATGTCAATATCCTCACTAAACAACAGAGTTTCGCTGTTGTTAGACCTCTTTTGGGCTGCATATAGCCATTTAGAACAGAGTTGCGTTATTTGCAGACCAGGCCTGAAAAACTATAAGTATATCCAAAGGGGTACCTCAGAGAAGGGGCCGGGGAGATTTTCTTAGGCTTCATTTGGTTCGGCGGTGGCGTGTCGATCCGGCGGGTGGAAACGGAGTGTTCGAAACGGAGGGGGGAGGTGGCTGCTCCAAACGGAGCTTTTTGGGGCGTTTCTGAAGGCGGGCGGGTGGAAATGGAGCAAACGTCGCCGGAGGTTCATTTGTTTATCCTCCTTCCGACGGCGTTTGCCCAAAACGGAGCAGCAAAACACCCAAACAAAAAGAGCTTTATTCATTGTTCTTCTAACGCTTTCTCAAGTATCCTTAGCTCAGCACTGACTAAGGAGGGGAAGCGCTCTATGATCTTTCGGGTCTGTGGTGGGACCTCCGGGCTGGAGCCTTGGGTCAATTTTGAGTTCTAAGTCTTCAGTCAGTCAAGCTCGCTATGAGGAGTAAGTGTGCGGTCACCCCTTTTCCCAAAGGTCCTGAACTTCACAGAAGCCTGGTTCCCGGTTTCAACATTTTGGTGTGGTGAGCATGGAGAGCGACCAACACAGAAAATCTTAGAGAGCTCAATGACTGAAGGCCGAAGAGCAATGATCTAACCAGGCCGACTCGCCATCTCCACTTCCACTCGCCACCCTCGGGATGTTCGAGGACTCCCGGCAGGAAATGTGGAATCTCGTCATGTTCGTACTCGGGGCTCGCGACGAGTGCTCAACACCCGTCGTCCCAGTGGCCGCTGTCGCAGCTCTGGGCGAGAATGCTCCCATCAGGAGACCTGGGAAGGAAGTTGTGGCGGAAGGCGGCGAGCGAGATCTCCCAGGGCGAGCCCTGTTCCCCGGATCAGCGAGTGCGGGAGGACTGATGAGATGGATGCGCGAGATTCGTCAGTCTCGCCTCGCGAGTGGCGGGATCCCCTTGCAGCGAGTTGGTCGCATCTGTCCCTGCCCAGAGGGGTTCCACAATCCAGAGATGTCCTACTATACCGGAAGGGGGGATCCGGTCCAGCACACCCAGTGGTTCGAGGATGTGGTCTCGATGAGGCAGATGTTGGATGCCTTCAAGTGTCGGCTCTTCATCATAACCCTCAAAGAGAAGGCGAGGGATTAGTTCCATTAGCTGCCCGCCATCTCCATCTGCTACTTTAAGGACCTGCGACGAGCGTTCTTGCTGAGGTTCTCCACTTCGAAGAAGAGGAAGAAGAAGTCAGAGTCCCTGTTTCTCATAAAGCAGAGGGTGGATGAGACGTTGGGAATATATGTGGACAGGTTGCAGGAGGAGATCCTTCAAGTTCAGGAGATGCCCGGACAAACCCTCATGGTGGCCTTTACCCTAGGACTGCAACAAAGGGTTCTTCAGGATGGAGTTAAAGCGGGTGCGTCTGCTATCCTTCGAAGAGTTGATGGAGAGGGTTGCGAGAGAAGTAGAGGGAGAAGCATCAAACCTGGAGGTTGCCCAGGAAGCTAGTCATGTGGGCTGCAGAGGAGGAGAGAGAGTCGGGAGGTGGCAGGGGCCAGGAGGTCAAAATGTCAGAATCCAAGCAGCTGGAGCCGCAACACCAGCAAAAGCCAAGGTGGGGCCGCCAGGAGCCGAATAATCGGCTAGGCTGGAGGTAGCCAGAGTGGCATGACCAAGGCCCGAGGAGAGGTTTTCCACGGAGGAGACAACCGCCAAAGGGGCAAAGACCAGTTCAATACTCCAGCTTGGAGGCAGGGCCATAGCCCCCCCCCCCCTCCCCGATCAACACCAAGCTATAACGATATCTCTGGGGAGGTGGAGGAGAGGAGTGCAGAGGAGGAGGCCGGGAGGTAGAGTGGAGCTGCCCTACTATGACTTCCACAAGGAAAGTAGGAGCATCTAACGGCTACCTGCCCGGAGTTCTTGGAGATGAGAGGAGCCAGGGGCTTGCCCCACAACAACATCAACACCTCCAGTAGGTGCAGATAGAAGAGGTCTTGACGGGGGCATAGGAGGATATGTACGAAAACCAGGCCGATGTAGGTGTCCGAGGAGGGATCAGAGTGATCCATGGGGGGGGGGGGGGTAGGAGTCGAGGCCCCCCCACAAGGCGAGTCTCCACACCATATACCGCCGGAGCGTTGCCTCAACATCCCTGACCCCACCCCATAGGAGAAGATTACCTTCTCCTGGAAGGACATGCCGGATCATGAGGATCCATTCTGCGACGCGTTGGTAGTTCAGGCCGCCGTCGAGAATTTCACCGTCTCCTGGATCCTCGTGGACAATGGGAGCTCTGTCAACGTCGTCTTCGAGAAGGCATTTGACACAATGAAAGTGGAGGCCGGGAGGGTGTTGGCCTCGGACGGGCCTCTGTTCGGGTTCTCCAGGGAGGGGAAGGAGGTAGAAGGAGGGGTGAGGCTCCATGTCACCTTGGGGGGTCAGTCCAGGAACTGCAGGTTCGTCATTGTGGACGCTCCTAGCAGCAACAACGCGATATTCAGACAGCCCCTCATCAACGCCTTCCTTTGTGTGCCCTCCTATTTCCACCAATGCCTCAAGTTCAACGCCGAGGGCATCTAGGTCCGGGTCCGGGGAGACCCTAAGGTGGCAAGTGAGTGCTACGTGACCGCGGTCTACACCATCTCCTGGCAAGGAGGAGTCGAGGAGATGGAGAGGATGGAAGAGTTATCTGGCCAGGAAGCCATGGGAGTTGCTGAGGAGATGGAAGTGGAGGAGGAAGTGGTTTGCGCCCGTACAGAGTGATAACTTCACAAAATGAAGTTATCTTGTGCGTCAATTCGCCGCATTTTGACTAAGTTATTTGACAAAAATTGATTAAAATTATTTGTAAACGAGCAAAACCTTATTTATGAGAAAATCCATGTATTATTAATGTTTTGATGTGTTTATGATAGGGGGGCTATGAAGAAATCACTTGCACGGTCAAGAGGAAACATAAGAAACATCCAGGAACTTGTTAAAACTAGTCTGCAGTTCATTGGGAGCCATTTTTAAGTACATGAAACAGAAAACAGAATTTGTTGCAACAAATAAAAATTTGTTGCAACAAAACCTGCGAATTTGAATTTTCAAATTCCGAAAATTACTCAAATATGACAGTTTTAAAAATGAAAGGAGGTTTCCTTTCATAAATTCTGGAGATCTTTTGAGGCCCCAATACCATATAAAGGGGATTTTTGAATCTTTTCATTATCTTTGTCATTTGGAGAAGGAGGCTAAGTTTAGGGTTCTTGACGGTGGAGAAGCGGATTCCGACCGTGAGAAAGGGTAGATCCGAATTTCTGAAGGCATGAACTGTAAGATCTTTGTAATTTTGTGTGTTCCTTTCCTTGGTATGAACTAAACTCTCCAAGTCTTGTATAAGGAGAGTACTATGCGTGTTTTTTATGGTGTTTGTCTCTTGTTGTTGAGATTTGTTTGATGAATTGTCATCTTGTGAACTTTTGAATTTATCTATGATATTTTTGGCTTTTGTCTTCACCTTGTATTTCGCTGCGAGAATCGAGAGATGAGTGACGTAATATTGTTTTGACGACTATTTTATTGCACCGCAAGATTCGAGAGACGAGTGGTGTAAAACGTTTAACCAAAAATCTCTACTTTTGCATTGTATTTCAAGATTCGAGAGAGGAGAAGTGCAATCGCTCATTATTTTACTGTAGTATAGAGGAGAGGAGGAGAGTCCCTCCTTTTGCTAGCAATCGATTTTTATGTTAAACAATATTCTTCATTTTCTTAAGTTAGAGATAACTAGAAGAATTTAGGACGTTGACATTTCCGAGATTCGAGAGATGGTGATTTCTTCTATAAAAATTATTGCATGATAATTCGTTCAATACTGTTAACTAATATTATTTCTACGCACTATTTAGACGCATATAGGAAATCTAAATACAAGACTATTTTTGTCAATTGATAAAAGTATTTTTCAAAGCTTTCAAGTAATCTACTTAATTTAAATCTTAGTTAACAATCTTGATTAGTTTGCAAAAGAATCATCTCTTTTGACGTGTTTGGATTTAAAGAACGGTGTAGCTAGTAATTGCAAGTTTTAGGTTAACCGCTTCTCCGAGGGAACGATATCACTCACACTTTATTACTTGTTATGACGCATGCACTTGCGTTAATACGTATAAACCACTTTCCGCGTATCAAGCTTTTGGCTCCGTTGTTAGGGAGGTGTCATTAATCTATTGTTTATTTTCCTGCAATATTAGTAAACCTTAGTATTTGGAGGTCAAACTTTAATTTTGTTGTATTTTTAAGTTGTTTGTAGTTTTCTCTTTTATTGCTATTTTTTTGCTTTATTAGTGCATGTCCAGATTTCGGTCCACTGAGTTAATTTCATTAAACTTAGAGATTGAAAGGACGTGCAGGAGAAATCGTAAGACTTTTCGTTTAGAACAAACTCAATCTTCAACTATGAATCCAGATGATAATCATCAGGAAGGTCAGGATTTAGGAGGTTAGGTAGAACATAATGGCAACCTGTTGAGCAAAGGAGAACATGTCGTGATTACAACATGCCTCTACAGGGAGGGTTGCAATTTAGTATCGCTAGACCTGCAATCAAGGCCAACAATTTTAAAATCGATTCTATTGTCATGCAACTCGTTCTAAATAGTAAATTTGGTGGCTTTAATCATGAAGACCCCAATTCTCATTTGAGAACGTTCATAGAAATCTGTGATACATTCAAGATTAATGGAGTTTCAAAAAAAGCTATTAAATTGCGTCTGTTTCCTTTCTCGCTAGAGGGGAGGGCAAATGATTGGCTAAATTCTTTACCCAACGGATCTCTTACCACTTGGGAATTCTTGATGGAAAAATTTTTAGCCAAATACTTCCCCCCATCTAAAATGGCTAAGTTGAAGCGAGACATATTAACTTTTATGCAAGAAAATGGAGATACCCTCTATGACGCTTGGGAACGTTTCAAAGACCAACTGCATAAGTGTCTCCACCATGGCTTAGCCCTCCACCAACAAGTTTGGACCTTCTACAATGCTCTCCAAACGTCCACCATGATTCAAGTTGATGGAGCCGCGGGAGGGTCACTCATGAATAAATACCCAGAAGATGTCTATGCAATATTAGAGGATTTATCCTCTAATAATTACCAACTTGTTGATCGGAAAGGGCCTTCTTCTTCTACTGATGGGTTATACCAAGTGGACCAATTAACATTATTTGCGGCTGAAATGGCTTCGCAATTTAATTCAATAAATAAAAGGTTAGATGTCTTGACGTTAAACCAAAGTCAATTTCTTCCACCGGTTAATAGTATTGTTACTCCTCCGTCCACCACTAGTCCTACTTTAACCACTGAACAACTAATAGGACATAACGAAGACGCTAACTATATAGGAGGGCAGTACAAACAAGGTCATAATACCTACTTGAATAATTATAATTCGGAGTGGAGAAACCATCTCAATTTGTCATGAAAGAATAATTCTAGGTCTACTCGTTCGCACTTATTTAACCACAATTCCAGTCACCCTCACCAACATCACAATCCTAATCAAACGGGCTTTTCGCGAAAATTATCCGATGAAGTCATCTTAGAGTCAATGAAGAATAATGAAGTTCGTTTTTCTTGTCTAGAAGGAATCCTTGTGATTAATTGAAACACAATTGAGGCAAATTGCATTCGCACTAAATACTAGACCTCTAGGGACATCACCAACTGATACAACGCTTAATATAAAGGGTGATAACCAACACTGTAAGGTTGTTACTTTGCAGAGAGGAAAAGAATTGGTGAGTGGTTATAACAATAATCCAGTGGCAATTGATAATGTGCAAGATGAAGTAGAGAGTGACAAAATTCATGAACTCGCTAGAGAGTTGAATTTTGAACCTACTAAAAGTGTGGAGGAAGAGTTAGAAAAGTAGAAGAGAATAAGGAATAAAAGAACGTATATGTGTCTGCAAAGGATAAAAAAATAATTACCTACCCACCACCACCATTTCCTCAAAGACTTAGGAAGAGTAAACTAGATCATCAATTCAAGAAATTCATAGAAATGTTTAAGAAACTTCAAATTAATATCCAACTGACGAATCGAACGGGGGTGGTACCATTGTTGAATGACTTCTTTAGTTGAGGATCGTGGCAAACTGATACCATTTGTAAGACCCCCCTCCCGGATCCCAAAACATGGCACGATGGGGTCTTATGTCCGGAACAGCCGCCTTGCGGTAGCATTAGCACACGGGCTAACCTGTACCACAAGATGCCTATTTCGCCGGCTACAACTGATATCAATATATACATGCCAACCCAACCATAATATAAAAGAGAGAGAAAAGTCAAATTCACACTAAGCATATATGTCCAAATACATCCAATAAGAGAAGCTAAAATATGCTTCTATAATATCAGAGTACATCTATAAAGTTGCCCAAACGGGCTACATCAGAGTCGCTCAACACTCACATCCGTAACCGACGGTAGCGACGGCACCGTCACATCAGGCCCTGTCGTCCTGGCCTGACTGTCCTGCTGCAAAGTCTGCGGCTTCTCTACCAGCGGGGTGACCTCCTAAAAAGGAAGATGTAGCAACCATTAGTCGAAAAGACTAAGTGGCTTCACATTCGCTCCCCCGACGACTCCTCGGCACCGGCGGAGAAAGGAACAAGGGTACAAGTATAATAAATAGTATAACAGGTACATGCAGGTGGTAATGGTACAATAAGATTAATAGTATGATATTCTAGCAGCTTTACATAAATAATAACAAACTATCAAGTGCAAGTATCTACAACAGAAAAGTAACTTAACTTATAAGGATGCTCATACAAGCTTATAAGTTAAGGATCGGGTTACATAAAAGTAACTCATCATATTAGAGTGCTCATACAAACTTATACGATGAGAATCTTGTTGTTCAATGATATGAAATGGTATGTATGTTATGTCATGACTCACCCATGATCACACACATGCAATTGCTATGTCGACACAGACTATAGTTCCCACTATTCGAGCGGTAGCTAACCTCTCAGGCATCAACCGTCGTGGCCAGGCGGTGACAGTAGAGCGGGTATCTCTACTACTAGGCGGGCATCCATACTACTTCACCTAGGCCTCCGTACGCCTCAACGTTAAGAACACAATAGCGGAGCCCATGCGTACTATGGCACCGCGGGGTCCCGGGTAGAAGTGCACCGAGAACACAGCCTGAACTAGCCTAGCGTGACCCGGAATGGCCCTCGAAGTAAGCAAGAGGACACAGCCCAACCGTTCACTTGACACGGAAAGGGCCCCGGGACGTGAACACCGAGGACACAGCCCAGCCGCCCAAAGTCTAACTGTCAACTCCCGTCGGTTGACGATTGGCGAGCCCGTAGACCTGTCACACTATCCTTAACCCAGGATTACAACACCGCGTGTCAACTCACACCGCATGCAAATGCCACATCACTGTGATATGGAAGGGGCCTCGGAAGTGAGCGTAAGGACACAACCCAACCATCCACTCAACACGGAAGGGGCCCGGGACGTGAACACCGAGGACACAGCCCAACCGCCCATCTATACCTCATCTCAACACTAACCCAACTAGTGATGGTCAACACCGCACTTACATCCTTCCACAATACTACCCGTACGGAGACTACGCTCTAAGTATTGGACTACTAAATTTCATTCCATCTTTCAAACATACTCATGGCCATAGTTTATGCTTCTATATGTCATTCCAAATGATTTCAACATAATATAACATAATGCGCATAAATAATAGTCTACCAATTTCTAACAAATCGTTTTGTTTAAGTAAGCTTGCTTCACAATTCAGTTATATGAAATCCAATTAGTAAACTTCATCATTCATAGCACCACAGTGGTTAACATAAAATGGTTCACCAAAATCTCGAGTTAATTTGCAACATCGATTCCACCGAATCCAAATCCATAATATATAAAACCCAGAATTAAGTGCAGAATAAATCTGGACAGTAACTTCGACCGGATATTCCCGAAGCTACAGGAATCCGGTGAAGATGTGTAACCCCTCGATGGAAAGGTCTTTCCATGGGTTACAACTTTCATATTCAGCCCACAACCCATACTTGAAAGTAACCTTCTTGAAATCGGCTTCAAATCCCGCTGCGCACAGAACACAATTTCTGCATGCAGGTTTGCCAGACGTCAACGTCGTTCAGACTTTCCTGGGGCTACAGACTTCGCCTGAAGTCGTGCAACCACTCGTTGGAAAGGTATTTTCGAGGACTTCAACTTTCATGGTTAATCGGAAGCCCAGATCTGGAGATATCCCACCTAAAAATGGCCAAGTAGATCGCTGCGCGCAGAACACAGATTCTGCATGCATCTTGAAGAAGAATGAACGACATCGGGTCATCTTCCTCCTCAAGTCGGTCTTCCAAAATCACATCAGAAATTCCTCCTCCCTTATTCACCCTCAAGAGGCCATGAATCTTCACAAAACCATCCCCCATCTTCACATAGAAGGTTGGAGAGGTTGAAGACATCACTAACCTTAGAGCACAAGCCCTAGAACGACCTCTTCCTACAGAAATCACCATCTCGCAAGTCTAGACTCCTTTGAGTCGACATCTCGCCTAGATAACTACAGATCTAGCACCAAGGGAGAGGGGAGGAAGCTCACCTCATTTCCGGCGTTTCCACTATTTCCGGACATAGATCGTGTTTTTTTTATTTATATGGTAAATCAAAACCTCTTTTGTAGTGCCTGGGAGCAATTACTTACACTCCAGATGTGCTATATCGACTTTCAAGTTGAATGCTCGTCCTTTGTTAGACGCTTTAGAAGAGGGAACTTTGAAGATTTTGAGGGAAGTCGGTTTGTTGCAGTCGTTTGAAATATCCAGCCTTCCGCAAAATATTTCATTACTTTATGTTCTTGTACGGACCTTTAACAGACATAAACATGCTTTTTTACTAGATAATAAGTACTACAAATTGACTGTTAATGAGATTTGTTTGATCTCGGGTCTTCCAAACCGGGGAGAGGCATTTACGTTCGTTAGACTACAGTGTATAAATATATCCTACAAAGATTTGACTGAGCATCTTAATATTCTGGCTTTGGATGATTGGTCTCCCACTTTGGAGAGTAGGAGATTGGATAGCTTAATCCTCTATTTGGTCAACGAATTCTTCTTCCCGTTGAAAGGGATGAAAATCCCAGCCTCTTTGTACAAAATTAGAGGTTTCTCGAACTTTTTGAAGTACAACTGGCCAAAGGCGAGACGGACCCAGAGACGGGCCTCCAATCCTCGCACGCCATCATCAAATAAAAATTTATCTGCTTCCATTCTTGCTTTCTTCTTGTACAACCTCGGGCTCGTAAGAACAGTTCAGGCTCGAAGAGGGGAATGTAAGGCAAGATGGACTCTTTGACAAAAGCCTACTCACAGGCGAGTGGGTCCCAGGAAAAGGGCTACTCGTCGGGTTAAGGTCGGCTCACTAGGCGAGAGGGCCCCAGCGGCTGGGGCGAGAAGGGCCCAGCGGCTCAGGCGAGAGCCTTTCCAGGCGAGACGGACCCAGAAAGAGGGCCCAACAGCTCAGGCGAGAGGCTCGCTAGGCGAGACGAGCCCCATTGGCAGGAGCTCTCGCCCGCGAGACGGTACTCTCGCCGAGCGCCGGTTCAGTTGAAAGGTGGTTCACCTTTTTAGCACTCGGTGATTTTACGTTTTTGCCCTCGGTGGTCTGCATATAACCCTTCAGAACAGCGGAGTTTGGCTGTTGGCAGACCCAACCAAGGGTATTTTGGTAATTTCCGGTCGGTTCAGTTTGGTTATTGACAGTTCGAACTTAGAGGCCTATAAATAGACCCATAGGAATTTTTCAGAAGCACTCACTTTTTTCGCGGGACTTTAAAAGAGTTTTCCTGTGCTTTATGAGAAGCTTCAAGCTCAGCTTTTGTCTTTGGAGGGGAAGCTCTAAGAGATCTTTCGGGTAAGCGGTGAGACCTCCCTGCTGAGCCTTTGGGTCGGTTTCTAGTCGTTCACAACCAGTCGGAGGTCAGAGCTCGAGACAAGTAGGTGTTGGCTACGGCCCTGATTTCAAACTTTCGTTGAGGTCAAATTTTGGCTTCAACACTTCTTTACTTTGCTCTTCGCAATTTTTTTAACTCTTTTCTTCACCAGGTTCTTCTCATTTTTAGAATTCTCTCGAAGTTCTTCAGCGGTCAACATATAATTATCTAACTCAGTTTTTAATTCCACACACCTTCTCATCAGATATATTTTTTGTAATATCATTCTTTTTCTATTACAATTACGACTGTAAATGTCTATTATAATTACGACTGCAAAGACCTACTACAATTACGACTGTAAATGTCTATTATAATTACGACTGCAAAGACCTACTAGAATTACAAATGCAAATGCATAATACAATTACGACTGCAAACGCGTACTACAATTACGACTGTAAATACATAATAGAATTACGAGTGCAAATGCTTATTACAATTAGGAGTGTAAATGCATTTTAGACTTATGACTATAACTGGTTTTAAATTTTCAACGAAAAAAACAATTACAACTGCAGTTGCAACCATTTAGGTATTACCAACCTTATAACCCATTCATATTTTCGTTAATAGACCAACGCAAAACTGGGCACGATAACTCTTCTTAGAGGCCTATAAATAGACCAACGACAAATTCTCGGCCTAGCAAGTTCATCAACAATCATCTACACATCTGTGTGTTCGTAAAGCCATACATTAATGAGCCAAAAATACTGTAATTAGAAAATGTTTAATATAAAAAAAAGTACTAAAAGTTATCTTACTTACCAACAGTATGGTTGCACAACCCTCCAAGTATCCCAAATTAGCACCAACTTTCTTAACTACACTAGCCTGACTTAGTGCATCAACCTGTGATAGCAAAAAATGGTGAATTGTCTTGGGCCAGTTGTACTTTAGAAAGTTCGAGAAACCTCTAATTTTGTACAGAAAGGCTGAGGTTTTCATCCCTTTCAACGGGAAGAAGAATATGTTGTCCAAATAAAGGATTAAGCTATCAAATCTCCTACTCTCTAAAAGGGAGACCAATCTTCCAAAGCCAGACTATTAAGATCCTCAATCAAATCTTTATATGATATATTTATACACGGCAGTCTAACAAACATAAAAGCCTCTCCCCGATTTGGAAGACCCAAGATCAAAGAAACTTCACTAACAGTCAATTTACAGTATTTATTACCTAGTAAAAAAAGAAGATTATGTCCGTTAAAAGCCCGTACAAGAACATAAAGTAATGAAATATTTTGCGGAAGGCTAGGCATCTCAAACAACTGTAACATACCGACTTCCCTCAAAATCTTCAAAGTTCCCTCTTCTAAAGCGTCTAAGAAAGGACGGGCATTCAACTTGAAAGTCAATATAGCACATCTGGAGTGTAAATAATTGCTCTCAGACACTACAAAAGAGGTTTTGATTTAGCATATATAAATACAAAAAAACACGCCAAAGAATACGTAGATAATCTTACTTGTTTATGAATGTTCTCTTACTTGAATGTCACTTATAAGAAAGTTGTATTACAAAAATATTTAATTAAGAAGCATATTGTAAAACGAAACAATAAACTTTCAATTACAATTTGAATTACATCTACTTAAAAAATAGTAATGTAACTTCATTTTAATATGCAAGATAGAATAAAAAATCCAAAAAAGAACGACAACTAGTTACAACTGTAAATAAAACCGTGATTTATATTGTTTTAGGTTCTGCAGTTATAATCATACAAATAATTGGAGTACCAAAAAGAGGAATAAATTGTAAATTTTTTACAGAGATTAGAACCCTAAACATTAAAACATATATAACTGGAATAATCAAATAGAAATCACAAAAAAAATTAAGTCATTGACTTCATACCAATAGAACTGTGAATTAGAATTTTTAGAGTTCTGCAGCTGTAATCATACAAACAATTGAAGTTCCAAATAGAGATGAATAAATTGTAAAAAATTTCTACACAAATTAGAACTCTAAACATTACAGCAGTTACAACTGGAATAACGAGACGAAAGTTCAAAAAAAAACTTAACGTAATCTCACTATCTCCTGGAGCTATGTACAACTAATGATGTGAATAGTTTATTAATTAAATTTACTCTAAATAGAACTATGATTACGACTATTTTTTGTCCCACAATCGTAATTATACAAAAAAAATTGCTGAGCTTTTTAACAGAAAAGACATTGTAACAATATTGTACAAAAATTAGAACTGTAAATAGTTCAGAAGTTACAACTGGAATAAAGTAACATAAATCCAAAAAGAACTTTAATTAGACAGCATTTTACAGTTCAAAACAAAGAATTGTAAATACTACTATAAATACAACAAGAATGACAAAAAGAACTGTGAGTGTCTTTGAACTGTAGCCAAACTAGAATAACGACTGCATATGTTTATACAATTTGAATTGCAACAAAAAATCCAATTACGACTATAAATATTACGAAAATTGTATGGTTCTTTGAACTATAAAGATAACTAAAATAACAAATGTTGTACAACCCCATATTCGCTGAGCCAGACCAAGAGGCACAATGGTCACAGGAGGGTTAGCCGAAGTGGTCCCGCCCTAAGGAGGATCTCGCCCACAGAAGGCGGAAGCGCTCTCCGCCGAATGTTATAAAGGGAGAAATCGTGGGCCGAGAACGCCAAGCGCAAGCCGCGCGGAAGCCACTCCCGAACTCGCACTCCCGCCCAAACCAAGCTCCTTTCTCAAAGAGTTCTCGCCTAAGCGGCGAGAACGTTCGCGCCATGCCCTGGGCCGAAAGGTCTCGGCACTAGCTCCCGCCGAATGGGGCCCAGGGCCTTTGGAAGAATGTCTTTATTGCCCTCAGGAGAAATTACTTCAGTACCCTCAGGAAAACAGCGGGATTTGGCTATTGGCAGACCAACTAAGGGCTTTTCAGTAAATTCAGGACAGCAAAATGCTATAAATAGACCCATAAGGGCTCCTTAGAAAGCAAGCGATCATTGTCTCCGGAATTCTAGTACTTTCTGAGGAGCTCCTAGCCCAACTTTGGCTTTGGAGGGGAAGCTCTCAGAGATCTTCCGGGTGTGAGGTGGGACCTCCCTGCTGAGGTTTTTGGTCAGTCTTAGGTCCTTAGAATCCAGCCAAGGGGTGAGACTTGAGAGAAGTAGGTTTTGGCTGCACCCCTTTTCTTCGAACTTCAGTTGAGGTCAAATTTGGCTTCAACAGTTCTGGTGCGGTGAGCGTGGATAGGCAGCCGATTCAAGAAAGCCTTAAGTTTGGTCCCATGGCTGGAGGTGAAGGTGAAGGGTCAGGATCTGGAGGCTCCCCCACCCGGGGAGAGGAAGCGACAAGAAGGATGCTGGATGAGTTCAGGCGAGAGGTTCTGCAGACGATCAGCTTGGCCTTCTCGGCGAGAGGCGAGTGGCCCACCCCTCAGGTCCCGATAGAAGAGGTTCCGCTCTTGGGCGAGAACGCCCCAGGACAGCGCCCAGGAAAGGAGGTCATGGGCGAGGCTGGCGAGAGAGACGTGGCCGCGCGGGAGCTATTCCCGGGCCAGAGCCAGCGCCCGGGCAAGGAGGCGCTAACAGAGCCAGGCGAGAAGGAGGCGGCGGTGCGGGAACACTTCCCAGGGCACGGTCTCGCGGATCGGGCGAGCCAGCCGAGGCCGCGAGACGTGCCTTCTCGCCAGGCAGGAGGCGAGAGCCCATTTAGCGAGCTCATCATCTCGGCTCCGGTGCCGGAGGGTTCCGGGAGCCCGACATGTCCTACTACTCAGGGAAGGATGACCCGGTGCAGCACGTACAGTGGTTTGAAGACGTCGTGTCAATAAGGCAGATGACAGACGCCTTCAAGTGCCGACTGTTCGCCATCACGTTGAAGGAGAAGGCAAGGGACTGGTTCCACCAGTTGCCAGCAAGGTCGATCTACTGTTTTGAAGATTTGCGGAGAAGCTTTCTGTTGAGATTCTCCACCTCAAAGAAGCGGAAGAAGGAAGCGGAGTGTCTGTTTGCAGTGAGGCAGAGGCCGGATGAGACGTTGGGTCACTATGTCGACCGGTTCCAGGAAGAGATCCTTCTGGTCCAGGAGGTTCCAGGGTACGCGCTGATGTTGGCCTTCACCCTGGGGCTGAGACCGGGATTTTTTTAGCATGGAGTTGAAGAGGATGCCCCCCCTCTCCTTTGAGGAGCTCATGGAGAGGGCGGCAAAGGAGATTGATTTCGAGAGAGCAAACCCAGCGTTCGCCAGGAAGTTGGCCAAGCTAGCAGAAGAGGACGGGAAGGAACCAGCGGCAGGAAGACAGAAGGAATCAAGAGAGCAGAGGGAGCAGAGAGAAGATAGGAGAAGGGAGGAGCCCCGAAGGTTTGGGCAGCAGCAGGGGTGGGGGGCCCGGGAGCCAGTCAACCGGTTGGGTTGGAGGCCCCAGGAGGGTCGCCCCCAAGGTCCAGGAGAAGGCTATCGGGGGAGAGATGACCTACGGGAGCCCCGGAGGTTCGATCGACCGGCATGGAGGCAGGAGCCGAGGGATCGTCCCCCACCACCGCAGGAGCAATGGAAGTAGGAAGAGGGAGAGGAGCAGCCAGAGGAGCTCGAGGAGGAAGAAGAGGAAGGGGAGACGGGAGAAGGGGCGGGGAGGGGCGTTGCTCTTTTGTGACTTCCACCAGGAGGAGGGGCACGCAACGGCCACCTGCCCGGAGTTCTTAGAGTTGAGGGCGGCCAGAGGAGCAGGGAGGCAAGATCCACCGATGAGGATAGTGGAGGTACAGCAGGGCGAAGCGGAGGACAGGTGTGAAGACCGGGTGGACGTAGGGACCCGGGGAGGAATCGGGGTGATTCATGGAGGAGTGGGGATTGAGGCAACCCGCAAGGGAGCCTGCAAACCATGTATCGGAGGGGGGTGGCATCCACCTCCCAGGTTCCCCCACCGAAGAAAAGATTACTTTTTCATCAGCGGACATGCCAGACTATGAAGACCCATTCTGCGACGCCCTGGTGATCCAGACGGCAGTGGAGAACTATACCGTTTCTAGGATACTGGTAGATAACGGGAGCTCGGTTAATGTCATCTTCAAGAAAGCTTTTGATGAGATGAGGGTTGAAGGGAAGAGGGTCTTGGCATCGGACGGACCTCTGTTCGGGTTCTCCGGCGAGAGGAAGGAGGTAGAAGGAGGAGTAGGGTTACACGTAAGGTTGGGGGCGTATCGCGGAACTGCAGTGTTCGTGATCGTGGACGCCCCGAGCAGCTACAACGCCATCTTTGGGCGTCCCCTCATCAGCGCCTTTCGCTGCGTCCCTCCTCGTTCCATCAATGCCTCAAGTTCAACAATGGGGGGGTGCAGGTCAGGGTTAGAGGGGACCCGAAGGTGGCAAGACAATGTTACGTTACGGCAGTCAACACTATTCGTGGATGGCAGAGGCGGAAGAGTTGGAAATTGAGATGGCGGCCCTAGAAGAGGTGGGGGAGGAAGAGGAGATGGTCCATGAGGAGGTAAAGGGAGGAAGCTGGAGAGGAAGAGACAGAGAAGATGCGAGGGGATGTGCAGGTGATACGGAGGAGCGATGGGCAGGAGAGCCCGGAAAGGGCAGTGGAAGTAGGAGAGCAGGCGGCGGGAGAAGTCGTGGGAGAGGTCCCAGGAGGCGTGGGAGCCGAGCAGCAGCAGCAGAGGGGGATAGAAGCGATGGAGATTGAGGAGAAAGGGGAGAGCTGGAGCTGGAGGAAGAGGCAAGGACTGGTTGGGAGCAGTCGCGGCTGGAACCGGCTGAAGAAGTAGTGGAGATGGAGGTCTTCACCAAAGCAGGAGAGGTGCAAAGGGTGCGGATCAGCGGGGGATTGAGTCTTGAGACCCGGGAGCAGGTGCGGGCCTGCATTCAAAGCAACGTTGACGTCTTCGCTTGGAGCGCGGCGGACATGCCAGGCATCGACGCCGACGTAGCCTGCCATCGCCTGAACCTGGATCCCCGCGCCCGCCCCATCCGTCAGAAGATGAGAGCCATCGCCACCAAGCTGGAGGAGCCCATTCGCGAGGAGGTCAAGAGGCTCTTGGAGGCGGGCTTCATCTCAGAGATCCAGTATCCAGGCTGGATCTCCAATGTGGTAATGGTGAAAAAGGGATGTGGTAAATGGAGGATGTGTGTAGACTTTTCTTTGTTGAATAAATCATGCCCTAAGGATTGCTATCCCCTGCCTCGGATCGACGCGCTGGTTGATTCAGCCGTCGGTTTTTCTGTCATGAGTTTTTTAGATGCTTTTTCAGGTTATCACCAAATCCGGATGCATCCTCCTGACACCAAGGATGTGTCCTTCATCACAAGGGAGGGGTGCTTCAGTTACAAGATGATGCCCTTTGGGTTAAAGAACGCAGGGGCTACCTATCAACGCATGATGGATAGGGTCTTCGGGATCAGAGGGGGAGGAACTTGGAGGTCTACGTCGACGACCTAATGATCAAAAGCAAATGCATAGTTTCGCACCTGCAAGACCTCGAGGAAACATTCGCCACCCTGAGAAGGTTTAAAATGAGGCTGAATCCCTTGAAGTGTGTCTTCGGGGCAAGCCGCGGGAAGTTCCTCGGGCATCTCCTGACTCCGGAAGGAGTGGAGCCCAACCCGGACAAAGTCAAGGCCATCCTGGATTTGGAGTCACCTCGCGACGTCAAGGAGGTCCAGCGCTTGACAGGCAAGCTGGCTGGGCTAAGCAGGTTCCTCTCCCGGGCAGGAGACAGATGTTCGTCATTCTTTAAAGTGCTGCGGGGGAATCAAAGGTTCGAATGGACGGCGGCGAATGCGAAGAAGCTTTCCAGGGGCTGAAAAGACAACTCTCTCAGGCTCCCCTCCTTCAGAGCCCAAAAGATGGGGAGGATTTGACCTTATATCTCGGAATAGGGGCGGAGGCGGTAAGCTCCGTCCTAGTAAGAGAAGAAGGAAAGAAGCAGCTTCCCATCTATTACGTCAGCCGGATATTGAAAAAAGCAGAGCTTCGCTACCCTATCCTGGAAAAGCTTGCTTATGCCTTGGTCATCTCGGCCAGAAAGCTCCGTCCGTACTTTCAAGCGCACTCGATTAGGGTGGTGACCGACCACCCTCTTCGCAAGATCTTCGATGGAGTGGAGCACTCGGGAAGGCTGGCTAAGTGGTCCATTGAGCTAAGGCGAATTCGACATCTCCTTTGTACCAAGGCTCTCCATCAAGGCGCAGGCAGTGGCGGACTTTCTAGCAGACTACGTTGTTGAGGTCGAGAGGGAAGAGCAGCAACCGCGAGAAGCATGGAGGTTAACGGTTGATGGGGCCTCAGGAAGGCACTCCCTAGGGGCAGGGGTGGTGTTGACAAGTCCCCAGGGGGTAACTATAGAGCAAGCAGTCATTTTACATTTCCCAGTGACCAACAATCAAGCGGAGTATGAGGCCGTCATTGCTGGCCTTCGCCTGGCAAAGGAACTGGGGATTCAGGAGGTAGAAGTTTTCACTGATTCAAAGGTAGTGACATCGCAAATCCGGGGAGAGTTTGAAACTCGGGAGCCAACCCTCATCAGATACCTTTCCAAGGTAAGGGTGATCATCGGAGGATTCCGGTCTTTCTCAATTCAACATATTCCAAGGGAAGAAAGTGTAACCGCCGATCGACTGGCCAAGTTCGGACCGCAGGTAGGAGGGACCTTGACGGAGCTATTCCGACCGGCTATAGATGAGGGAGAATTGATGATGGTGGATCGACAGCCCTCGTGGGTGGATCCATTTGTGGCCTTCCTAACCACCGGAGAACTGCCTGAGGGGACCAAGGTGGGGAGAAGCTTTAAGCGCAAGGCGGCTCACTACTTGATGATGGAGGGGGGTCTGCATCGCAAGATGTTGTCAGGGCTCCTAGCCAGATGTGCGACCGAAGAGGAAATCCCGAAGATTTTAGGGAGGTGCATTCGGGCGAGTGCGGCAGTCACTCTGGAGGAAGGACACTGGAGCTAGGGTGGTCAGACAGGGGTACTTCTGGCCCACCCTAAGGAAGGATGTCATGGAGTTTGCAAGGAGGTGTCAAAAATGTCAACTCTACGCCCCCCTTCAACTCTTGGCAGCCCAAAGACTCCGGAGTATCACGGCGCCGTGGCCATTTGCTATCTGGGGAATGGACTTAGTTGGGCCCTTTCCTCCGGCTAGTGGACAGAGAAGGTTCCTCCTGGTCATGATAGATTACTTCTCGAAGTGGCTGGAGGTTAAGGCACTAGCAAAGGTGACCTCCCAAGTCATCAGGAACTTCGTCTGGGGGGAGATCATCTGCAGGCACGGGCTGCCTCAGGCCATCGTCACGGATAATGGCCCCCAGTTTGCCAGCGAAGAGTTCATCAGTTTCTGCACTCAGCTGGGCATTGACCTCAGGTTTGCCTCCATCCACCACCCCAGGAGCAACGGTCAGGTGGAGGCGGCAAACAAGATTATCGTTAACTTGTTAAAGAAGAAGGTAGAGAATCTGAGAGGGAATTGGGTGGAGCAGCTCCCCTCGGTCCTGTGGGCTCTGAGAACAACTCCGAACACGGCTACCGGTGAGACCCCCTTCAAGCTCTCTCATGGATGTGAAGCTGTCCTACCGGTGGAGTTTGAGGTCCGGTCCCCGCGAGTCACAGTCGCGGGCGAAGGTGACGAGACTTGGAGGGTGGAAAATGAAGAGGGGCAGCGCCTCTCGTTAGATATGGTAGAGGAACTGCGAGACGTGGCGGCTATCAGGCAAGAAGAAATCAAGCGACGAATGGCAAAGCATTTTGATAAGCACGTCAGGGTCAAGCAGTTCACAGAAGGGGATCTGGTGCTGAAAAAGGTCGACGCGGCGGGAAGATCGGCTCCCGTGGGTAAGCTCCATCCGAACTGGGAAGGTCCATACATTGTGAAGGAAGTCCTCGGAACAGGGGGATACTACCTCCAGGACGTGGAGGGAAGAGCCTTAAGCCACACGTGGAGTGGTGATGATCTAAAACGCTTCTACCCCTGAGGGGGGAAGGATGTAACCATGTATCCCAAAATTAAACTTGTTATATTATACCGATTGTTTCTCTTTTAATTAGTGTCGAATTTTTCATGGCATAACGTAGTTGAATGTTTAGTGATGCCCCGAGCTCGGCTCGGCCCCAGGTAGACCCGCTGCGCAGGCTCTCATCTAGCTGGCAGCTGAAGGCTCGCTGTGGGGGATAGGATGGTTTGGTTTGAAATCTTCTCGGACCCCGAGCTCGGCTCGCCCCTAGACCCGTGCGCAGGCTCTCATCTAGGGATCCGAAGGCTCGCCTGTGGGGGAGGTTGGTTTGGTTTGAAATCTTCATCGGCACCCCGAGCTCGGCTCGGCCCCAGGTAGACCCGCTGCGCAGGCTCTCATCTAGCTGGCAGTCCGAAGGCTCGCCTGTGGGGGATAGGTTGGTTTGGTTTGAAATCTTCATCGGCACCCCGAGCTCGGCTCGGCCCCAGGTAGACCCGCTGCGCAGGCTCTCATCTAGCTGGCAGGTCCGAAGGCTCGCCTGTGGGGGATAGGTTGGTTTGGTTTGAAATCTTCATCGGCACCCCGAGCTCGGCTCGGCCCCAGGTAGACCCGCTGCGCAGGCTCTCATCTAGCTGGCAGGTCCGAAGGCTCGCCTGTGGGGGATAGGTTGGTTTGGTTTGAAATCTTCATCGGCACCCCGAGCTCGGCTCGGCCCCAGGTAGACCCGCTGCGCAGGCTCTCATCTAGCTGGCAGGTCCGAAGGCTCGCCTGTGGGGGATAGGTTGGTTTGGTTTGAAATCTTCATCGGCACCCCGAGCTCGGCTCGGCCCCAGGTAGACCCGCTGCGCAGGCTCTCATCTAGCTGGCAGGTCCGAAGGCTCGCCTGTGGGGGATAGGTTGGTTTGGTTTGAAATCTTCATCGGCACCCCGAGCTCGGCTCGGCCCCAGGTAGACCCGCTGCGCAGGCTCTCATCTAGCTGGCAGGTCCGAAGGCTCGCCTGTGGGGGATAGGTTGGTTTGGTTTGAAATCTTCATCGGCACCCCGAGCTCGGCTCGGCCCCAGGTAGACCCGCTGCGCAGGCTCTCATCTAGCTGGCAGGTCCGAAGGCTCGCCTGTGGGGGATAGGTTGGTTTGGTTTGAAATCTTCATCGGCACCCCGAGCTCGGCTCGGCCCCAGGTAGACCCGCTGCGCAGGCTCTCATCTAGCTGGCAGGTCCGAAGGCTCGCCTGTGGGGGATAGGTTGGTTTGGTTTGAAATCTTCATCGGCACCCCGAGCTCGGCTCGGCCCCAGGTAGACCCGCTGCGCAGGCTCTCATCTAGCTGGCAGGTCCGAAGGCTCGCCTGTGGGGGATAGGTTGGTTTGGTTTGAAATCTTCATCGGCACCCCGAGCTCGGCTCGGCCCCAGGTAGACCCGCTGCGCAGGCTCTCATCTAGCTGGCAGGTCCGAAGGCTCGCCTGTGGGGGATAGGTTGGTTTGGTTTGAAATCTTCATCGGCACCCCGAGCTCGGCTCGGCCCCAGGTAGACCCGCTGCGCAGGCTCTCATCTAGCTGGCAGGTCCGAAGGCTCGCCTGTGGGGGATAGGTTGGTTTGGTTTGAAATCTTCATCGGCACCCCGAGCTCGGCTCGGCCCCAGGTAGACCCGCTGCGCAGGCTCTCATCTAGCTGGCAGGTCCGAAGGCTCGCCTGTGGGGGATAGGTTGGTTTGGTTTGAAATCTTCATCGGCACCCCGAGCTCGGCTCGGCCCCAGGTAGACCCGCTGCGCAGGCTCTCATCTAGCTGGCAGGTCCGAAGGCTCGCCTGTGGGGGATAGGTTGATTTGGTTTGAAATCTTCATCGGCACCCCGAGCTCGGCTCGGCCCCAGGTAGACCCGCTGCGCAGGCTCTCATCTAGCTGGCAGGTCCGAAGGCTCGCCTGTGGGGGATAGGTTGGTTTGGTTTGAAATCTTCATCGGCACCCCGAGCTCGGCTCGGCCCCAGGTAGACCCGCTGCGCAGGCTCTCATCTAGCTGGCAGGTCCGAAGGCTCGCCTGTGGGGGATAGGTTGGTTTGGTTTGAAATCTTCATCGGCACCCCGAGCTCGGCTCGGCCCCAGGTAGACCCGCTGCGCAGGCTCTCATCTAGCTGGCAGGTCTGAAGGCTCGCCTGTGGGGATAGGTTGGTTTGGTTTGAAATCTTCATCGGCACCCCGAGCTCGGCTCGGCCCCAGGTAGACCCGCTGCGCAGGCTCTCATCTAGCTGGCAGGTCCGAAGTCTCGCCTGTGGGGGATAGGTTGGTTTGGTTTGAAATCTTCATCGGCACCCCGAGCTCGGCTCGGCCCCAGGTAGACCCGCTGCGCAGGCTCTCATCTAGCTGGCAGGTCCGAAGGCTCGCCTGTGGGGATAGGTTGGTTTGGTTTGAAATCTTCATCGGCACCCCGAGCTCGGCTCGGCCCCAGGTAGACCCGCTGCGCAGGCTCTCATCTAGCTGGCAGGTCCGAAGGCTCGCCTGTGGGGGATAGGTTGGTTTGGTTTGAAATCTTCATCGGCACCCCGAGCTCGGCTCGGCCCCAGGTAGACCCGCTGCGCAGGCTCTCATCTAGCTGGCAGGTCCGAAGGCTCGCCTGTGGGGGATAGGTTGGTTTGGTTTGAAATCTTCATCGGCACCCCGAGCTCGGCTCGGCCCCAGGTAGACTCGCTGCGCAGGCTCTCATCTAGCTCGCAGGTCCGAAGGCTCGCCTGTGGGGGATAGGTTTGGTTGGTTTGAGATCTTCATCGGCACCCCGAGCTCGGCTCGGCCCCAGGTAGACCCGCTGCGCAGGCTCTCATCTAGCTGGCAGGTCTGAAGGCTCGCCTGTGGGGGATAGGTTTGGTTGGCTTGAGATCGTCATCGACACCCCGAGCTCGGCTCGGCCCCAGGTAGACCCGCTGCGCAGGCTCTCATCTAGCTGGCAGGTCCGTAGGCTCGCCTGTGGGGGATAAGTTTTGGTTTGTGGGTGATAGGTTAGGATAGGTTAGGTTAGGTTTGTGGAATCGTCATCGGCACCCCGAGCCCGGCTCGGCCCCAGGTAGACCCGCTGCGCAGGCTCTCATCTAGCTGGCAGGTCCGAAGGCTCGCCTGTGGGGGAAAGGTTTGGTCTGGTTGGCTTGGATAATGTAAGGCAGGAAGCACGTTGGGAATGCCAAATGAAAAGTGAAAATGAAGAGATAGATTTCGGCAGAGAAACATCTCGGCAGGAACAGGTCTCGGCAGAGATACATCTCGGCAGGAACAAGTCTCGGCGGAGATATATCTCGGCATGAACAGGTCTCGGCAGAGATAGATCGCGGCAGGAGAATCCTCATCAAAGGGGATCCCAAGGTGGGGAGGCTTTCGCCGAAAAGATTCCTCAGATTTCTTGAACAAATAGGCGAGATCGTTATACGATGGGCGAGTAGGGACTCGCGCAGTCTAGAGGGGACGGTCCCGTCCTAAGGATTCGAGAGTCACGCTTCCGGCTGGCCGGTTACTGCGGGTTCTTGCTGATTCATCGCTACGAATTTCCTAAGGCCAATGGCCTTGGCGGAAGCCTACGCCGAAAACATCCAACTACGACAATCACATCAAGCACATTCGCAAATAACAGAATGTTCGCAAGAAAAAACATTTGCATTAACAAATACTATATACGGGTACAAAATGATAGCGTCTCGCGCTTTACATAGAAATGAAAAACAAAAGCAAGAAGAGGACACTCAAGGGGACAAGCTGTATCCTTCTGAAGTCTCGCTGGAGCTTCCGCTGGAGCTTCCGCCGGAGCTCCCCCCGGAGGTCTCGCCATCAGCTGCGGGGGACTTTGGGACATCCGAGGGAGGGGTAGTGGGGGCGCCAGGGGGCTTTGGGATGGGCTCGAAGAGCCATGGGACAAGTTGTGGAGCGGTAATGTCTTTGCCCTTTTCGTCCCAACAGTTGATGTCGCGCAGCGTCTCCAGCGTCAGCCTTACGGTGGCTTGCGCGTTCCCCTGAAGGAGCTTGTCGATGTCATAAGCCGAGTAATACTGGCTCTTCAATCTCTCGTCCAGCGGAGGGGGTGCACTCGCCTCGAGGCGCGCGATCTGTTCTCGCAGGAGAACGTTGTCATAGCGGGCCTGAGACAGCTCCTCACGAAGCGCGGCTTGAGCGGAATCCTGAACAGCGGGAGGTTAGCATAAGAAAAAGGTTAGGATTGCGAGAACAACTGATTATGAAAAGTCTCGCTTACCCCTTCCGCTTGGCGCGAGGATAGTAGTTGCTGGGTCTCGGCCAGCTCCTTGGCCAGAGAGGCCGCCCGGGCCACCGCATCCTCCCTGGCCTTCAACATATCTTGAAAGTTACGGTCTATCGTAATGCTCCGCCGGGCGCACATGTGCGTGAGCTCCAACCCACGCATTAAAGCGCGAGTGGAGTCATATGCCAACATCCGGGTCGACGTCCTGTCGAAGACGCTAGCATCCTCCCGGCTGTAGAGGCCGTACCCTAAGGCGAAAGCTTCGCCGGTGACCTCGTCTCGCTCTGCCCAGCTCGGCAAGAGGGACGAGACCGTGACCTTGTTGGCGTCAGGGTCCCATTGCAGCAGCGGCTTGTTCTCCGCGTCCAGGTACCTCACGCCGAGGCCATAGTTACGATGACCCCGCGGCACCTCTTCAGACGGAGGTTGGCCGGAGGTCCCGGCGGCGACACCCTCGCTCTCGGCGGCGCCAGGGGTCCGAGGGTTCTCGGCAGGAGTCCCCGAGCCGCCCCTGGTGGCCGCAACCCTGCTTGCTGCCTCCAAGACCTCCTCGAAGGAGCGGCCGGGGGGGGGGGGGGGGGGTTGGACGGGCTGGACAACCGCAGCCTGGCCCTTCTCGGTATCCATGGTCTTGGGCCTCTTGATTGCCTGAGGTGCGGAAGCAACCGGTTTTCGCTTCACAACACCGCTCGAGGGTGGGAGGCCCGGCTCCTTTCGGCAGGCTTGCGCGGCGGCTTTCGCAAGAGCCAGCGGGTCCTTCGGAGGCTGACTCCCTCCGGCGCGAGCCTCGTCAAAAGGCTGGCGGAGAGGGATTTCGCGCTCTCCTGCAAAAAACAACATTGATAAGTTCTAATCTCGGAAAAGGCAAGAAAAAGACAAATGAAGGCGAGACCCTACCTTCTCCCGGAAGCACAGGGGAAAGAGAATCGACGTCTCGCCGGAGGTGGAGGACGTCGAAGTCCTTGGTTCCGAAGAACTCAAGGAGGGCGCTCTCGCGCGAGCCCAAGGATGGAGGCTTGTAGGCGGCATCTTCATATTGGATGGGGGCCAAGGGTACGTTCCCGAAGTCGCCGGAGACGTAGATGAACTTCTCGCCCCAATGATGATGCTTGTTGGCGAGACCGATTGTCTTCAGAAGCTGCCCGGAGAAGAACACCACGCCTCCTTTCGCGCGGAAGGTAAACAGCTTGCGGAAGATCGGCAGGCTGAACTCGATCCTCTCGGAGCGCATATAGCATATGAATGCCACGAGAATGGCAACTGAATTAGGATTCAGCTGCGCGGGAACCACCCCGTAGTACCGGAGAGCCTGTCGCATCTCAGGCCACAGCGGAAGGCGGAAGCCCACCTCGAAGTGTTCTATGGGGATGGCGAGCTCCCCCTCCCCGGCAGTGTTGACCTTGTCATGACTGCCCGGGGGCCGCGCGACGAAGCCAGCGGGAACGTGCTGGGCCTTGGTCAGACTGAACTCCTCCAGAGTGAGGGTGCAGGAAGGAAAGAGATGCTTTTGGAAGGCTTCCGCGCAGTTGGATCTTCCTTCACCACCACCCGGCATCGCAATAGGGATCGAAGGCGAGATCTACGGGGGAAAGGCGAGAGCGAGAATGGGGCGAGAACGGAAGTGGAAGACAGAAAAGGGCGAGAGCTTTGCGAAGACCGCGAGAGCAACAACAAAGAGGAGAGAGACGGGAGTCAGAGGAATGAATGTGGTAGGTGAGCCTCCTATTTATAGAAAATCGTGGTAATGAGGGTAGTTTTCAGAAAGGCGGCGAGGGTACAGCCGCCGCGTCCTAGGTCAACGGCGCTTCGTTTTTCCCGCCCGAATCTGACAGCGACCGATTAAACAGCTGGCGCTAACATTGCGAAGTGTCAGACGACAGGAAAAGTAGGCGGAAGCAAGATGGCTCTCGCCACCCCAAAGAGCTGGGAAGATAACTCATACGAATGCAAGAATATTAAAGACAGAGCCATCGCGCTCGCTGAGCGGGAACGCGATAAATAATAATAATACAATAAGCGAATAAAGAGCGGGAACAACAGTCACAACTACAAGCGAAAAAGTAAGGGTACATTAGAGAAGGGAAGGCCAGAGGAAGAGGAGGGAGACGTCTCGCGCTTCAGTACGGTTCCCAGCGCCATTTGCCTCGGTCCCGCAACTTGGTCCGGGGGGGCGCCTGCGGGTTGAAGTAGGATGACAGAACGCTGCATCCCAGGTCAACCCGGCGAGACAGATCCCGGATCCTCTCGATACATCTCTCAGGTGAAGATCCCGCGGTAGCTCCTCCGGGCCGGTCCATCTCGCCTAGAAGGAAGTCTCGCTCCAAGGATTCCAGCCTCTTCTCCACTGACTGGCGGAACTCTCGGGCCGCAAGGTCGCGGGCCCGTTCTCGCCGGATGAGTTTCGACAGAATGGCGGCAACCTTCTTCCCTCGTCTTTTTGCGCTCCCGGCACCGGTCAGGATCTCCTCCATCTCATCAGATGAAGGGAAGGGAGAGCTCTCGCCATCCTCTCCTTCTCTTTCTTCTTCTTCTTCTTCTTCTTCTTCTTCCTCTACCTCAGCGCCAGGCCGCGAGTCCTTGTCCCCTATCGAAAGAAGCCCCATTTTAGCGGAAACTAAAGGGTAGCAGCGATAAAACGGCCGTATACCTTCGGAGTGACGAGGCCCCCCAGTCGACGGCAGGCGAGAAGGCCCAGCCCCCCCCCCCTCAGCTCCAAAGAGGAGGTGGATTGGCTTTCCTTTGCCGGGGGGGGTAAACTTTGCGGAGGGTGATCCCGGCCTGATCGAGAGCGGGGGAGCGGGTCTCCTCAGCCGCTGAAGGACTAACGTCTAGCGGCGGCACGGGGATCTCGGCACTTTTTCCTCTCGCCGATAGGGAGGAGTCAACCACACGGGCAGGCTGATCAATAGTTCTCGCCCCACCATCCTGGGTGGCGAGATCCGAAGGTACAGAAACCAACGCTGCGAGAAATCAAGTCAGCATTTGGAAAATACCAGGCGAAGCCAAGAAGGGAACCTTTACCGGCGATGTTCGGGTCTGGCGGAGGAGGAGCCTCAAGAACCTGTGGTTGATCGTCGTGATGGCTAGAGGGCGGATTCGAACGTTCTCGCGGGGACGCGGCAGCGTCAGGAACCGTCTCCTGCAAGAGGTATCAGGTTAGACAATTGAGCAACTGGTTGTTAATGGGTATATCAAGCTTACCTTCCGCGGCGAGGCGCCGTCCGCGCAACTAGGGGTCGGGGTGGGCGGGCTCCTGTTCTCGCGGGATAGGTCCCGCTGAACCACCTTCGCTTTCTTCTTCTTCTTCTTCTTAGGCAAAGAAGGCTCAGCAACTGGCGGCTGTCTCGCTAGCCATGGGGCGACAAGGGCACTGTTAGCCCTAGCTCGCGCCTGCGCCGCGTTGATGCGGTCCTGCAGATCCTGCGGAAGAGGTTTATCGGCACGCTTGGAAGGCATCGCAAGAGAGGGCGAGAGCTCAGAAGGAGAATGACGGCTCGAGGAAAGTGTCATGACCGTCTATCGGCACTCATATTTATAGACACCGTACGGACCCACCAAAAGATTCCCTGATGTTGACACGTGCTCAGCGAATATTTTTGGGGTTGGACATGTCTTTTCGAGCGCGGTGCTAGCTCAAAAAGAGCGGGGATTGTGTACAACCCCATATTCGCTGAGCCAGACCAAGAGGCACAATGGTCACAGGAGGGTTAGCCGAAGTGGTCCCGCCCTAAGGAGGATCTCGCCCACAGAAGGCGGAAGCGCTCTCGCCGAATGTTATAAGGGAGAAATCGTGGGCCGAGAACGCCAAGCGCAAGCCGCGCGGAAGCACTCCCGCCCAAACCAAGCTCCTTTCTCAAAGAGTTCTCGCCTAAGCGGCGAGAACGTTCGCGCCATGCCCTGGGCCGAAAGGTCTCGGCACTAGCTCCCGCCGAATGGGGCCCAGGGCCTTTGGAAGAATGTCTTTATTGCCCTCAGGAGAAATTACTTCAGTACCCTCAGGAAAACAGCGGGATTTGGCTATTGGCAGACCAACTAAGGGCTTTTCAGTAAATTCAGGACAGCAAAATGCTATAAATAGACCCATAAGGGCTCCTTAGAAAGCAATCGATCATTGTCTCCGGAATTCTAGTGCTTTCTGAGGAGCTCCTAGCCCAGCTTTGGCTTTGGAGGGGAAGCTCTCAGAGATCTTCCGGGTGTGAGGTGGGACCTCCCTGCTGAGGCTTTTGGGTCAGTCTTAGGTCCTTAGAATCCAGCCGAGGGGTGAGACTTGAGAGAAGTAGGTTTTGGCTGCACCCCTTTTTCTTCGAACTTCAGTTGAGGTCAAATTTGGCTTCAACAAATGTAATTTCAATTTGCACTGCAATTTCAAAATGAAGAGAAAGTGGCTCTAATTTGGTTCAGAATAGCGACTGTAATTTCAAAGAGGACTGTTTATCTTCATACAATGTGGACTGCAATTTCAACACACTTTACAACTGTAAACATCACATACATTAACAAACTCACAACTACATCTAATTTGCAAGAGAAACAATAACTTACAACTGAAAAATTTCACAAAACAATTTTCATTTGAAGTGAAACATAAATCCTAAATTTCAGTGTATTTAGATTAAGATTTTCTACCTTCTTAAACCAGAAGCGTCTCTTCCGTTTGGAGTTAGAAGGCAGTGGATGGAAGTAATGACGAATGAATACGCCCTGAATCGGAGAACGATGTGGATCGGAGATGGCTCTAACGCCCACTATCGCAAAAACCTTGATTGGAGAAATAAAGGAGGTGCAGCTAGGGCAGCAACACGAAAGAAGAAGAAGAGGCGTTTTCGGTGTGCGTTTTGGGAAGGAAGAGGCGCGATCGATGATACCTGAAGCGCAACTAGTTTTGGAAAGGAAGAGGCGTGACGTTTAGGCAGGCTCCGGAAGGCAGCTAGGTCGCGAAAACGAAAACATAGTTTTGGAGGGCCTGGGCCTTGTAAAAGCTTTGGTTCTGTTTGGAATAGCTGATGCTTCGGATAGTTGATGCTGATTAAAAAAACTGTTGATCGAATAATCAAATAGAGCTGGTCGAATAATGCATGGGAGAGAGAGAAAAGAATCAGGGCCTAATTTGCTCATCTCTCGATCTGCATGCCGAAAAGAAATGAGGGCAAAAATGAAGATCCTCTATTATTCTTCTTGTGCTCGGAGAGGGCAGAATCAAGCCAAAGGGAAAAAGGAGATTTAAAATCGCATGAGGAGCGAAAAGCTGAGGGTGGATTGGTTTTGGAAAAGCTGTTTATAAGTTAGGCTCTGTTTGGGACAGCTCTGGCGGATTGAAAAGCTGTTGTCCGGATAGAGCTGTTTTAAAATAGATCTCTGGGGAACAGTTTTGAAAAGCTACAGAGTGTTTGAGTGTTCTGTGCAGAAGTGCGCTTTGAAAAGCGATTTTCTATTTTTAGCTGTTTGGAGAAACAACTTTTGAAAGCTGTTTTTTTAAAAACTAAAATATATATATAAATATATAAAAATAACTGATAACAAACGTCTTTTACATAGTTCTAGGAAATAGAAAAAAAAGTCTTCCAACATCCGGCGACTGCTTTTTCCAATCCTTCCGATCACCTGTTCGAAAATAAATTGATATGAATCAAACTTTTGATAATTTAAATCCTTTAAATTTTTAGTAAAAGATGGATCAAATTTTTACCTGCGCGCACTGTATATTTCTTCGACAATGCTATCTCGTACTATAGACATATGTTCTGCTCCTACAGCATCACACATATCGCCTTCAATATCATCCTCTACCGCAGGGTCTTCATCCTCTGAGGGAACGAAAGAAGACTCATTAGCATCACAAGCATTAAACTCAGGGTCCCAGCGAGACGGATATTTCCGAATGAAGTTATGTAAGGTCATTGTTGCTAGCACTATGAAACACTGTTTTTTGAAGTTGTATTGTGGCATTTTGCTCAAAATGTGCTGTTTTTTCCACACTCCAAACGTTCGCTCGATCACACTGCGAAAAGATGAATGCGCCTTATTGAAATGTTTTTGCTTTCCTTGTATATGCCGACTCCCACAGATAAAGTCTGCCAAATGATATCTTGTTTCTGGATACGTTTCAAATAACCCATCTTTAACGGGTATCAAGGATCCACTAATTAATATTTACCTGCATTTATTTGGTTTGTTAAACAGGTAAACATTATGAAATACGAAAAATTTGAATGAATGTAAACATATTGATTAGTATACCTTGTAGGGGATGTTAAAGTGGGTGGTGGGTCGATTCCCCAAACTAATCTCTTTTATGCAGAGATCACAAAATAACATCACTTCACCTGACTCCCAACTCGCTACAATTCCTCCTTCCTTTGGTTTTACCATTATGCTATAAACTAATAAAATTAAAATAACAATTACTAATCAAAATCCTAGCCCAAAAGTTATATACGCAAAATTGAACAAAACAAATCACACACACACACATTCATATACATACCCAACAAAAATACAAACACACACACACACACACAACCATACACACATAAAAAAAATAACAAACACACACACACACACACACATATCCTTACTCATTCACACTCACTCTCATCCACAAACAAAAAAAATCACATGTACACACATACATAATAAAACACACACACACACACACACACACACACATATACACAAATACACACACATATACACATACACATACACAATCAAAAACACACAAATATACACACACATACACAATAAAAAACACATAAATATACACACACACATACACAATCAACACAATCAAAAACACACACACACACAATCAAAAACACACACACACACACATACACAGATACACAATAAAAAAACACACATTCATACACAAACACACACAATCAAGAAACACGCATTCATACACACAAACACACACACACAAATCCATATACACACACATTCATACACAAATTCATATACACAAATCCACACACACACACACACACACACACACACAAAACACATACACAATCACACACATACATCCCTACAAAAAAAAAATCAAACATATAAATCCAAACCCCAAAACTTAATGATTTAAGAGGAAAAATTACCGCCGATTGAAGAGGGATGAGGAAGAGAGCCGGAATCCAAACCCAATGTTCAAGCTGGATTTCTGCTATCCGACGGAAGAGGGCTCGATCTCTGGAGTCCTCGATCTCTGCTGTCTGAAAGCTAGGGCTGAAGAGAGAGCCGGATATAACCCACTGGAGTCCTCGATCTCTGCTGTCCGACGGAAGCTAGGGCTGGAGAGAGCGCGAAGCCGGGCCGACGAAAGCTAGGGCTGGAGAAGACGACCGATGCTAGGGCTGGTCGTCGATCTCTGCTGTCGCCGATGCTAGGTTGGAGAAGAAAGCCGATCGGGAAGAATTTGCTGTCGCGGCCGATCGGGAAGAATTTCCGTCGATCTCTGCTGTCGCGATGTCGCCGTTCGAGAGAAGGAGAAGAAGGGCTGCGAGATCGGGGAGCGACGCGGGATCAGAGAAATAAAAACGCGATTTTAAGAGACCTGAACGCAGAGAGGGAGGGGCTTACGAAAAAGAGCTCTGGGAGCGGCTCTTCGAACCGCGATTCCATTAAAGAGCTCTTCCAAACAACGACAATAACAGCTCTGGCGGATGGGAGAGAGCTTCTCCAGCTGCCAGAGCTCACCCAAACAGAGCCTTTTTTTAAAAAAAATCTACAAAAGCTGTCCCAAACGTCCCAAACAACGCCTTAAATGTCCTTCCAAATGCACCTCATTTAACTTTTTTTATTATTATTATTTAAATGTGAATTTTTATAGAATGAGATTTAATTTAGGGCCATGCTATTAGATTATGACTATTGACGGTCAAATTATAATGACACATCAAAACAAATTATTTTCACACCGACATTATTAATAGACAAAGCTTCTTTTTTTTGCGTGTTTGATACATTTTCTCTAAATGAGAGAAGAGTTAAATAAACTATAATTGATGCACATCTTTCATTGAGACGAATTGATTAATTTAGTTCACTCAAAATCTACGAAAAACTTACAGCTTCCTCTCAACAAGTTATGAATGGGTAATTTGAATTTCCAACACACTGCATCATTCCAAGAAGTATGAAAGAGTGTTTTAGTTATAAACAGATGATTAGAGTCTGTATGCATTCATGCCTAATTAATGAACATCAAAATAGTGAAATCATAAATTGGCTCTCCACTGTAAATAGTTTTTCAAGTAAAAAAATATACATCCTGAACATGTTTACATGAATACATTAAATAATAATCAATCAAACAATAAACTATCATGAAGCTTCAGTTTATCCAATTGGAGGATTGGGACAAGTCTCATTGGCTCCCCACTATTAATATTTAATAATAATCACATCAGGATCAGCATACAAATAATAAAGCCTAGCATTTACAACTAAAACTAATGGGCCTTCCCCAACTTTAAGCCACCTGCCGGCCCATGCGTCAAGCCATGCCCTCCTTTTTTTGGAGGGCCCGGGCCTTGTAAAATCTTAACGCCGTTCCAAATCCACGTGATTTAACGTATTTTCATTTTTTTAAAAAATTTATTTAAATGTTTATTTATTAATAAAATGATATTTTAACATCCACGTAATTATTTTCTACCCTTTCCCGGCTGGGGTTGGGTTGCGTGCAGGGAAGCCAGAATCTGGAACGACGTCTTCAACCGAGCCGAGCAGTGGGCGGCCATTCCTTCCGGCAGCATCCGCGCCACCGTGCTAATCGAGACTCTCCCCGCCGCCTTCCAAATGAACGAGATCCTGTACGAGCTCCGCCCCCACTCCGCCGGCCTCAACTGCGGCCGCTGGGACTACATCTTCAGCTATGTCAAGACCCTCCGCGCCCACCCCGACCGCCTCCTCCCAGATCGCGTCTCCGTCACCATGACCCAGCCCTTCATGCGCTCCTACTCCGATCTCCTCATCTTCACCTGCCACCGCCGCGGCGTCCACGCCATGGGCGGCATGGCCGCCCAAATCCCCATCCGCGGCAACGCCGACGCCCACGCCAGCGCGGTCGATGCAGTGCGGCGCGACAAGCTCCGGGAGGTTCAGGCGGGTCACGACGGCACATGGGCGGCGCACCCCGGGCTTATTGCCGATATCAGCAAAGTGTTCTCCGCCGGATTGTCCGAGAGGGATAACTTAATTGGGGCGGTTGCGAGGGAGGACGCGGCCGGGATCGGTGAGGATGACTTGCTGGAGAGGCCGAGAGGGAAGAGGACGATGGAGGGGCTGAGGTTGAACACCAGGGTGGGGATACAGTACATGGCTGCTTGGCTCGCCGGGGCCGGCTCCGTCCCATTGTACAATCTCATGGAGGACGCCGCCACCGCAGAGATCAGCCGCGTGCAGAACTGGCAGTGGATCAGATACGGGGCGGAGCTCGACGGGCAGGCGGTGAAGGTGACGGTGACCCCGGAGCTATTCGGGAGGGTGGTTGAGGAGGAGATGGGGCGGATTGAGAGGGAGGTCGGGGGAGAGAAATTCCGCGGCGGAATGTATGGAGAAGCCTGCTCTGTATTCGTGCGGCAGTGCACGTCGCCGGAGCTGGCTGATTTCCTGACCCTGGATGCGTATAACCGGATAGTCGTCCATCACCCCGGAGCGGAGGCCAGGCTGTGAATGATTCCATCTCCCCGTCGAAGAAGATGAACGGTATGTTTATGATGCTATATAGCCATGTGTTGAGTATGTTATGGAATATGGAGTAACGGCCAAGTGCTATATGCTTTTCTAGCTTCATGTAATAAAAAAGGTTGGCTTGTATTGTTCTTAAGAGCAATGGACTATTGTCAATCAATTTTAGCGTGTTTTTGAGAATGTGTTGTGTATTATGCATTTATTTTTTGATGTGCATCTATTCTGTTATGAAGTCCAATATGATATGGTGACTTATGACATGCCTTATGTGATGTTTGTTTAGTCGCATGTCTAAATCTGTCACTTATTTACATTAAAAACTTTTTGTAAGTTCTAATTAAAAGACATTAATGATCTTGTATGAATAAACAATGCAATAATCTATTTTTCGTCTCTAAATGAGATATTGAGCATGCCCCCTTAGGCAACTACAGTCAAGGCTTTGTAATGTCTCCGCCACCGTCATCTTCACCTCCGACCACTTCCCAGTTAACCTCTGAGTAGGCCCATAATAGAATGAAGATCAAATTTACTTGGAAAAACTTGATCCGAAGAAAACTTTCGTTCGCTTATAAATTGTGACTTTACCTGGCATTTTGTGATGAACGAACCGTATAAAATACAACATTTAGCAAATTAACTACTTGAACATTTTGAATCTGCAGCTCGTTTGTTGCCCCGTTTATAACCCTCAGAGCGCCAGGAGTGGAATTAGGATTTCTGCTCCGCTCGGGCACAATACATTTAAGGCTTCGTTTGGTTCGGCGTTTCGCCGCCTCCGTTTGGAGCAAACGCCGTCGGATGACGGGTAAACAAACGGCCGTCGGCGGCGTTTGCTCTGTTTGCATCCGCAACAGGGAGGAAACAGCTCTGATCCGCTCCGTGTTGAAATTGTTAAAGTGGAAGTGACGGAAGTCGGGCGGACTGAATGAGCGGTCCGCACAGAACGCAGAGACCGCGCGGATTAGGCGGATAGCCTAGTCAGACAACCGATTTTGGTTGTGGTTCTTCTTTGACAGTTTGGACCAGCAAGCACTCTGGTGGAGTAACCAGGCGGATAAGGATGTCTATCCGCGGGTAGTGGCAGACTTAAATGGAGTTCGTCGAGTCCGGCAGGATTCGTGTGGCAGACTCATTTGGAACTCACTGGTGTCCGGAATGATTCTGTGCTTGCAGCCTGGATGTTGGATCGTTGAGTAGGCACAGGTGCGCGGACTGGTTGTGTGGAGGTCGCGCGGACTGATGGAGCAGTACGCATTGGTGGCGGACTGGAGTTGTTCAGTAGGGCGCGATCTCGGTATCAGGTGGCGCGGTTACTATGAAAACCGCAGAGCTTGTTGTGGACTTGGTCTGGTGGGACTAAGTTCAGCTGGTTGCCTAGTTCAATGAGTTTGCCTGTTGCAGACTTCTTTTGGTATTCCTGAGTTCGGCAGATCGACTGGGCACGGTTTTGCCCAAGTTGCGGGCTGCAGGTTTGCGCAGACTGGGAGTAGTGTTTGCGGGGTTGTGCGGACTGGTGTCGGTATTCGGCAGCATTTCTTGCTGTGTTCTCCATGTGGGTTGATGTAAGGCATGACGGATTGGTCTCGTTATCCGGCTATTGACAGTTGCGACCTGACGAACAGATGTTGGTGTCCGCACTGTGTGGATACAGGGTGTTAGCCGACAGGGTTGACAGACGGTTATCCTATCGGTATGGGTGGTGACGGGACTCTTCCCCACACCTATAAATAGGACCCCTCGGCTCATCATTAATAAGCAGTTAACAGTAAGTACGAGCTCGCGCTTGATTTTGTGGTTACGATTTTCTAACCGTTGCGACTCATGAAGTTGGTTCCGTGCAGGCTCTGCGGCTAACAGCAGACGGCTATGCGACTAGTCAAAGTTTAGTGTGGAACAATTCGCGGATACAGTCAGCAGTTAGCAGCTAGTTGCGGTCTCAACGACTAGATCTCTTCCTCAGAGTTACGGATTAGCAGAGCAGTTCACCCGATCTATCAGAGGATTCTGTTCGTGTTTCTTCAGCATTCAATAACAACAGTACGCTCGGTTATCAGCGGTTAGGCGGCTTCGGCGGACTCGGCTGGTGGTTAGGCTGCTTGTGCGGTTACAGATCTCTGTCCGCGCTGTTTACTTCTTATGGCAGTTTTTCTGTTTCCCTTGATACATTGTAAGATCATGTCTTGTAATGTTTGTCTCGCCCTGTAAAAGAAATTAATTTCAATTGTAATCTCTTGTGTTGTTGTTGTTGTTGTTGTTGTTGTTATTTTTTTACTTGTCTTCGGTTGTGTTTGAGCGTTCCTGCAATCTCGGTTTCAGCTTCCCGCATAAATTTTTACACTCCGTTTCGACTCCCACCCCTGCAGTTTCAAAGTGACATTTCGACCCACCAGATGCACCCGCCACCGTCGAACCAAATATAGCCTAAATAAAAAAAAACAATTGAACATATTGCGCAAATTAGTTTACTCTTACCTCAATGCAGAGTGTGAAACATACAAGATAAATTTAAACACAAATTAAAGCAAATAATTTGATATATTCATATAAAAACTCGATGTTTATTATATGTACTGCGATTAATTTTATAGTTTTTCAATCACTTCAATTTATTGTAAAATCGGCATTATCATAAATTGAAATCAACAGAACATCAAATAAACTAAAAAAACACAAGCCATCAAATAAATAATCATACTAGGTGAAAATAAATAAAAATTTTAAAGATGGATACTTTTGTACTGTGGAAACTAAGCTAGAATTTAAAAAAGTTGCTTGAACTCTAAAACTTCAACAAAAACGGTAACATGGAGCTGGTGGTCTTCTCTTTCACTTATGGCAAGCAGATTACACAGTAAAGATGGAAAGTCATTAATGAAACACATTAAGAGCTGTTGGATTTAATAAATTATTAAGATCAATACAGGCCTGAAATCAAAAGAAAAATAACATGAACACAGTCTACTGAAACAAACTGCACCGTTGGCAGAACTCATGCAACCTCTGTTTTAGATCCGGAAGGAAGAAACCGGAAGCGAGCCTGATCGGGAAATTGAAAGCAAACAAATGTAGATCAGCATGAACCCGGCCTTAATTAAGGTCTGGTTCATGCGGTCGTGACCGCTTGACCGGTGAAAATAAGTCCCCCCAAACGGAACCTAAAACTACCTGAATAAAAAATATTGTTGATACTATCAAACTCCAAGAAACATGCTTTCGGTAGATGCGAAATGATGGAGGTAAACCAGGATTTATTAAAAGTCATGTACACAAAAATAAGAGGATGAGGCAAGAAAAAACGAAGAAACAAAAAGCAGCCTAAAAAAAAGTAAAGAACCTCGAAATGGAAGATGAGGGGTCATGAAGGAGCTGATTGTTGACTTTGAGGAAGGAAATGATGGAGGTCAAACATTAGGCGATTATTGAGGGGAACTGCACCATTAGGCGATTAGAACGGAGATGTCGGATTTCGATCGCTGAAAAATGTGGGTGGCAGAATGTACCACCCAGTGCACGTCGAGTGGGTCCAACAAGGTAGAAGAGGGGCCCTCTATATAACCCGACCTGCATTCGCCAGGCAGGCGAGCGAGCCAGCCCGCATCTGCCAAGCGGGCGAGCGGGTCCCAGGCGGGTGAGCCAGGCAGCATCGGCTAAGCAGGAGAGCGGGTCTAAGGGGTAGCCAACCCGCATTCACCAGGCAGGCGGATGAGCCAGCCAGCATCCGCAGGCAGGCGGGCGAGCCAGCCAGCATTCGCCAAGCAGGCGAGCGAGCCGTAGGAATCAGGATTCGCCCAAGAGGCAGGCGAGCTAGGCGAGTCGGACCGCACCCTTCCTGAGGACTGACGAGCTTGCTCGCATCCTCCCCATGAGTGGGGTGCAGATATCCTGTGATTAATGTGATTTGGTATGTCAATATCCTCACTAAACAACAGAGTTTCGCTGTTGTTAGACCTCTTTTGGGCTGCATATAGCTATTTAGAACAGAGTTGCGTTATTTGCAGACCAGTCCTGAAAAACTATAAGTATATCCAAAGGGGTACCTCAGAGAAGGGGCCGGGGAGATTTTCTTAGGCTTCATTTGGTTCGGCGGTGGCGTGTCGATCCGGCGGGTGGAAACAGAGTGTTCGAAACGGAGGGGGGAGGTGGCTGCTCCAAACGGAGCTTTTTGGGGCGTTTCTGAAGGCGGGCGGGTGGAAACGGAGCAAACGTCGCCGGAGGTTCATTTGTTTATCCTCCTTCCGGCGGAGTTTGCCCAAAACGGAGCAGCAAAACACCCAAACAAAAAGAGCTTTATTCATTGTTCTTCTAACGCTTTCTCAGGTATCCTTACCTCAGCACTGACTAAGGAGGGGAAGCGCTCTAAGATCTTTCGGGTCTGTGGTGGGACCTCTGGGCTGGAGCCTTGTGTCAATTTTGAGTTCTAAGTCTTCAGTCAGTCAAGCTCGCTATGAGGAGTAAGTGTGCGGTCACCCCTTTCCCAAAGGTCCGAACTTCACAGAAGTTGGTTCCCGGTTTCAACATTTTGGTGTGGTGAGCATGGAGAGCGACCAACACAGAAAATCTTAGAGAGCTCAATGACTGAAGCCGAAGAGCAATGATCTAACCAGGCCGACTCGCCATCTCCACTTCCACTCGCCACCCTCGGGATGTTCGAGGACTACCAGCAGGAAATGTGGAATCTCGTCATGTTCGTACTCGGGGCTCGCGACGAGTGCTCAACACCCGTCGTCCCAGTGGCCGCTGTCGCAGCTCTGGGCGAGAATGCTCCCATCAGGAGACCTGGGAAGGAAGTTGTGGCGGAAGGCGGCGAGCGAGATCTCCCAGGGCGAGCCCTGTTCCCCGGATCGGCGAGTGCGGGAGGACTGATGAGATGGATGCGCGAGATCGTCAGTCTCGCCTCGCGAGTGGCGGGATCCCCTTCAGCGAGCTGGTCGCATCTGTCCCTGCCCAGAGGGGTTCCACAATCCAGAGATGTCCTACTATACCGGAAGGGGGGATCCGGTCCAGCACACCCAGTGGTTCGAGGATGTGGTCTCGATGAGGCAGATGTTGGATGCCTTCAAGTGTCGGCTCTTCATCATAACCCTCAAAGAGAAGGCGAGGGATTAGTTCCATCAGCTGCCCGCCATCTCCATCTGCTACTTTAAGGACCTGCGACGAGCGTTCTTGCTGAGGTTCTCCACTTCGAAGAAGAGGAAGAAGAAGTCAGAGTCCCTGTTTCTCATAAAGCAGAGGGTGGATGAGACGTTGGGAATATATGTGGACAGGTTGCAGGAGGAGATCCTTCAAGTTCAGGAGATGCCCGGACAAACCCTCATGGTGGCCTTTACCCTAGGACTGCAACAAGGGTTCTTCAGGATGGAGTTAAAGCGGGTGCGTCTGCTATCCTTCGAAGAGTTGATGGAGAGGGTTGCGAGAGAAGTAGAGGGAGAAGCATCAAACCTGGAGGTTGCCCGGAAGCTAGTCATGTGGGCTGCAGAGGAGGAGAGAGAGCCGGGAGGTGGCAGGGGCCAGGAGGTCAAGATGTCAGAATCTAAGCAGCTGGAGCCGCAACACCAGCAAAAGCCAAGGTGGGGCCGCCAGGAGCCGAATAATCGGCTAGGCTGGAGGTAGCCAGAGTGGCATGACCAAGGCCCGAGGAGAGGTTTCCACGGAGGAGACAACCGCCAAAGGGGCAAGACCAGTTCAATACTCCAGCTTGGAGGCAGGGCCATAGCCCCCCCCCCTCCCCGATCAACAGCAAGCTACGACGATATCTCTGGGGAGGTGGAGGAGAGGAGTGCAGAGGAGGAGGCCGGGAGGTAGAGTGGAGCTGCCCTACTATGACTTCCACAAGGAAGTAGAGCATCTGACGGCTACCTGCCCGGAGTTCTTGGAGATGAGAGGAGCCAGGGGCATGCCCCACAACAACATCAACACCTCCAGTAGGTGCAGATAGAAGAGGTCTTGACGGGGGCATAGGAGGATATGCACGAAAACCAGGCCGATGTAGGTGTCCGAGGAGGGATCAGAGTGATCCATGAGGGGTAGGAGTCGAGGCCCCCCCACAAGGCGAGTCTCCACACCATATACCGTCGGAGCGTTGCCTCAACATCCCTGACCCCACCCCAGAGGAGAAGATTACCTTCTCCCGGAAGGACATGCCGGATCATGAGGATCCATTCTGCGACGCGTTGGTAGTTCAGGCCGCCGTCGAGAATTTCACCGTCTCCTGGATCCTCGTGGACAATGGGAGCTCTGTCAACGTCGTCTTCGAGAAGGCATTTGACACAATGAAAGTGGAGGCCGGGAGGGTGTTGGCCTCGGACGGGCCTCTGTTCGGGTTCTCCAGGGAGGGGAAGGAGGTAGAAGGAGGGGTGAGGCTCCATGTCACCTTGGGGGGTCAGTCCAGGAACTGCAGGTTCGTCATTGTGGACGCTCCTAGCAGCAACAACGCGATATTCAGACAGCCCCTCATCAACGCCTTCCTTTGTGTGCCCTCCTATTTCCACCAATGCCTCAAGTTCAACGCCGAGGGCATCTAGGTCCGGGTCCGGGGAGACCCTAAGGTGGCAAGGGAGTGCTACGTGACCGCGGTCTACACCATCTCCTGGCAAGGAGTCGAGGAGATGGAGAGGATGGAAGAGTTATCTGGCCAGGAAGCCATGAGAGTTGCTGAGGAGATGGAAGTGGAGGAGGAAGTGATTTGCGCCCGTGCAGAGTGATAACTTCACAAAATGAAGTTATCTTGTGCGTCAATTCGCCGCATTTTGACTAAGTTATTTGACAAAAATTGATTAAAATCATTTGTAAACGAGCAAATCCTTATTTATGAGAAAATCCATGTATTATTAATGTTTTGATGTGTTTATGATAGGGGGGCTATGCAGAAATCACTTGCACGGTCAAGAGGAAACATAAGAAACATTCTGGAACTTGTTAAAACTAGTCTGCAGTTCATTGGGAGCCGTTTTTAAGTGCAGAAAGTAGAAAACAGAATTTGTTGCAACAAATAAAAATTTGTTGCAACAAAACCTGCGAATTTGAATTTTCAAATTCCGAAAATTACTCAAATATGACAGTTTTAAAAATGAAAGGAGGTTTCCTTTCATAAATTCTGGAGATCCATTGAGGCCCCAATACCATATAAAGGGGATTTTTGAATCTTTTCATTATCTTTGTCATTTGGAGAGGAAGGAGGCTAAGTTTAAGGTTCTTGACGGTGGAGAAGCGGATTCCGACCGTGAGAAAGGGTAGATCCGAATTTCTGAAGCCATGAACTGTAAGATCTTTGTAATTTTGTGTGTTCCTTTCCTTGGTATGAACCAAACTCTCCAAGTCTTGTATAAGGAGAATACTATGCGTGTTTTTTATGGTGTTTGTCTCTTGTTGTTGAGATTTGTTTGATGAATTGTCATCTTGTGAACTTTTGAATTTATCTATGATATTTTTGGCTTTTGTCTTCATCTTGTATTTCGCTGCGAGAATCGAGAGATGAGTGACGTAATATTATTTTGACGACTATTTTATTGCACCGCAAGATTCGAGAGACGAGTGGTGTAAAACGTTTAACCAAAAATCTCTACTTTCGCGTTGTATTTCAAGAGTCGAGAGAGGAGAAGTGCAATCGCTCATTATTTTACTGTAGTATAGAGGAGAGGAGGAGAGTCCCTCCTTTTGCTAGCAATCGATTTTTGTGTTAAGCAATATTCTTCATTCTTCTTAAGTTAGAGATAACTAGAAGAATTTAGGACGTTGAGATTTCTGAGATTCGAGAGATGGAGATTTCTTCTATAAAAATTATTGCATGATAATTCGTTCAACACTCTTAACTAATATTATTTTTACGCACCATTTAGACGCATATATGAAATCTAAATACAAGACTATTTTTGCCAATTGATAAAAGGTATTTTTCAAAGCTTTCAAGTAATCTACTTAATTTAAATCTTAGTTAGCAATCTTGATTAGTTTGCAAAAGAATCATCTCTTTCGACGTGTTTGGATTTAAAGAACGGTGTAGCTAGTAATTGCAAGCTTTAGGTTAAATGCTTCTCCGAGGGAACGATCTCACTCACACTTTATTACTTGTTATGACGCGTGCACTTGCGTTAATACGTATAAACCACTTTCTGCGTATCAAGCTTTTGGCGTCGTTGTTAGGGAGATGTCATTAATCTATTATTTATTTTCCTGCAATATTAGTAAACCTTAGTATTTGAAGGTCAAACTTTAATTTTGTTGTATTTTTAAGTTGTTTGTAGTTTTTTCTTTTATTGTTATTTTTTTGCTTTATTAGTGCATGTCCAGATTTCGGTCCACTGAGTTATTGTCATTAAACTTAGAGATTGAAAGGACGTGCAGGAGAAATCGTAAGACTTTTCGTTTAGAACAAACTCAATCTTCAACTATGAATCCAGATGATAATCATCCGGAAGGTCAGGATTTAGGAGGTCAGGTAGAACATAATGGACAATCTGTTGAGCAAAGGAGAACATGTCGTGATTACAACATGCCTCTACAGGGAGGGTTGCAATTTAGTATCGCTAGGCCTGCAATCAAGGCCAACAATTTTAAAATCGATTTTGTTGTCATGCAACTCGTTATAAATAGTAAATTTGGTGACTTTAATCATGAAGACCCCAATTCTCATTTGAGAACGTTCATAGAAATCCGTGATACGTTCAAGATTAATGGAGTTACGAAAGAAGCCATTAAATTGCGTCTGTTTCCTTTCTCGCTAGAGGGGAGGGCAAAAGATTGGCTAAATTCTTTACCCAACGGATCTCTTACCACTTGGGCATTCTTGATGGAAAATTTTTAGCCAAATACTTCCCCCCATCTAAAATGGCTAAGTTGAAGCGAGACATATCAACTTTTATGCAAGAAAATGGAGAGACCCTCTATGACGTTTGGGAACGTTTCAAAGACCAACTGCATAAGTGTCTCCACCATGGCTTAGCCCTCCACCAACAAGTTTGGACCTTCTACAATGGTCTCCAAACGTCCACCATGATTCAAGTTGATGGAGCCGCGAGAGGGTCACTTATGAATAAATACCCAGAAGATGTCTATGCAATATTATAGGATTTATCCTCTAATAATTACCAACTTGTTGATCTGAAAGGACCTTCTTCTTCTACTGATGGGTTATACCAAGTGGACCAATTAACCTTGTTTGCGGCTGAAATGACTTCGCAATTTAATTCAATAAATAAAAGGTTAGATGCTTTGACGTTAAACCAAAGTCAATTTCTTCCACCGGTTAATAGTATTGTTACTCCTCCGTCCACCACTAGTCCTACTTTAACCACTGAACAACTAATAGGACATAACGAAGACGCTAACTATATAGGAGGGCAGCACAAATAAGGTCATAACACCTACTCGAATAATTATAATTCGGAGTGGAGAAACCATCCCAATTTGTCATGAAAGAATAATTCTGGGTCTACTCCTTCGCACTTATTTAACCACAATTCCAGTCACCCTCACCAACATCACAATCCTAATCAAACGGGCTTTTCGCGAAAATTATCTGATGAAGTCATCTTAGAGTCAATGAAGAATAATGAAGCCCGTTTTTCTTGTCTAGAAGGAATCCATGTGATTAATTGAAACACAATTGGGGCAAATTGCATTCGCACTAAATACTAGACCTCTAGGGACATTACCAACTGAAACAACGCTTAATCTAAAGGGTGATAACCAACACTGTAAGGTTGTTACTTTGCGGAGAGGAAAAGAATTGGTGAGTGGTTATAACAATAATCCAATGACAATTGATAATGTGCAAGATGAAGTAGAGAGTGACAAAATTCATGAACTCGCTAGAGAGTTGAATTTTGAACCTACTAAGAGTGTGGAGGAAGAGTTAGAAGAAGTAGAAGAGAATAAGGAAGAAAAGAACGTAGAGGTATTTGCAAAGGATAAAAAAATAATTACCTACCCACCACCATCATTTCCTCAAAGACTTAGGAAGAGTAAACTAGATCACAAATTCAAGAAATTCATAGAAATGTTTAAGAAACTTCAAATTAATATCCAACTGACGAATCGAACGGGGGTGGTACCATTGTTGAATGACTTCTTTAGTTGAGGATCGTGGCAAACTGATATCATTTGTAAGACCCCCCTCCCGGATCCCAAAACACGGCACAAAGGGTGTCTTATGCCCGGAACAGCCTCCTTGCGGTAGCATTAGCACACGGGCTAACATGTACCACAAGACGCCTATTTCGCCGGCTACAACTGATATCAATATATACATGCCAACCCAACCATAATATAAAAGAGAGAGAGAGAAGTCAAATCCACACTAAGCATATATGTCCAAATACATCAAATAAGAGAAGCTAAAACATGCTTCTACAATATCAGAGTACAGTTATAAAGTTGCCCAAACGGGCTACATCAGAGTCGCTCAACACTCACATCCGTAACCGACGGTAGCGACGACACCGTCACATCAGGCCCTGTCGTCCTAGCCTGGCTGTCCTGCTGCAAAGTCTGCGGCTTCTCTACCAGCGGGGTGATCTCCTAAAAAGAAAGATGTAGCAACCATTAGTCAAAAAGACTAAGTGGCTTCACATTCGCTCCCCCGGCGACTCCTCGGCACCGGGCGAAGAAAGGAACAAGGGTACAAGTATAATAAATAGTATAACAGTACAGGCAGGTGGTAATGGTACAATAAGATTAATAGCATTATATTCTAGCAACTCTACATAAACAATAACAAACTATCAAGTGCAAGTATCTACAGCAGGAAAGTAACTTAACTTATAAGGATGTTCATACAAGTTTATAAGTTAAGGATCGAGTTACATAAAAGTAACTCATCATATAAGAGTGCCCATACAAACTTATACGATGAGGATCTTGTTGTGCAATGATATGAAATGGTATGTATGATATGCTGTGACTCACCCATGATCACACACATGCAATTGCTATGTCGACACAGACTATAGTTCCCACTATTCGAGCAGGTAGCTAACCTCTCAGGCATCAACCGTCGTGGCCAGGCGGTGACAGTAGAGCGGGCATCTCTACTACTAGGCGGGCATCCATACTACTTCACCTAGGCCTCCGTACGCCTCAACGCTAAGAACACAACAGCGGGGTCTCGGGTAGAAGTGTACCGAGAACACAGCCTGAACTGGCCTGGTGTGACCCGGAAGGGGCCTCGGAAGTAAGCACGAGGACACGGCCCAACCGTTCACTTGGCACGGAAGGGGCCCCGGGACGTGAACACCGAGGACACAGCCTAGCCGCCCAAAGTCTAACTGTCAACTCCCGTCGGTGTGACGATTGGCGAGCCCGTAGACCTGCCACACTATCCTTAACACAGGATTACGACACCGCGTGTCGACTCACACTGCATACAAATGTCACATCACTGTGATATGGAAGGGGCCTCGGAAGTGAGCACGAGGACACAGCTCAACCATCCACTCGACATGGAAGGGGCCCCGGGACGTGAACACCGAGGACACAACCCAACCGCCCATCTATACATCATCTCAACACTAACCCAACTAGTGACGGTCAACACCGCACTTACATCCTTCCACAATACTACCCGTAGGGAGACTACACTCTAAGTATTGGACTACTAAATTTCATTCCATCTTTCAAACATACTCATGGCCATAGTTTATGCTTCTATATGTCATTCCAAATGATTTCAACATAATATAACATAATGCGCATAAATAATAGTCTACCAATTTCTAACAAGTCGTTTCGTTTAAGTAAGCTTGTTTCACAATTCAGTTATATGAAATCCAATTAGTAAACTTCATCATTCATAGCACCACGGTGGTTAACATAAAATGGTTCACCAAAATCTCGAGTTAATTTGCAACATCGATTCCACCGAATACAAATCCATAATATATAAAATCCAGAATTTAAGTGCAGAATAAATCTGGATAGTAACTTTGACCGGATATTCCCGAAGCTACAGGAATCCGGTGAAGATGTGTAACCCCTCGATGGAAAGGTCTTTCCATGGGTTACAACTTTCATATTCAGCCCACAACCCAGACTTGGTTGTAACCTTCTTGAAATCGGCTTCAAATCCCGCTGCGCACAGAACACAATTTCTGCATGCAGGTTTGCCGGACGTCAACTTCGTTCAGACTTTCCTGGGGCTACAGACTTCGCCTGAAGTCGTGCAACCACTCGTTGGAAAGGTATTTCGAGGACTTCAACTTTCGTGGTTAATCGGAAGCCCAGATCTGGAGATATCCCACCTAAAAATGGCCAAGTAGATCGCTGCGCGCAGAACACAGATTCTGAATGCATCTTGAAGAGTAATGAATGACATCGGGTCATCTTCCTCCTCAAGTCGGTCTTCCAAAATCACATCAGAAATTCCTCCTCCCTTATTCACTCTCAAGAGGCCATGACTTTTCACAAAACCATCCCCCATCTTCACATAGAAGGTTGGAGAGGTTGAAGACACCACTAACCTTAGAGCACAAGCCCTAGAACGACCTCTTCCTACAGAAATCACCATCTTGCAAGTCTAGACTCCTTTGAGTCGACATCTCGCCTAGATAACTACAGATCTAGCACCAAGGGAGAGGGGAGGAAGCTCACCTCATTTCCGGCATTTCCACTATTTCCGGCCATAGATCGTGTAACTCTTCTCGACGACATCTTCTCCTTCACGACGGCGGCGGAACTCCTCCTCTAGAACTAGGTCCAGCAACTTCCTTCTCTCAACAGGAGTTTCTCTCAGAAAATAGGGGATGAAATGAGCATGAAAACGGCTAGGGTTTTCATTTCCCCTTATATATGAAGAGTGACACGGGTAGGGACACGCTCGTGTCCGTACCCGTGTCCTGCTTGGGCGAAGCGTCAACGACGGTTTTAGTGTCGGTTCAATACTCGACACGGGTAGGGACACACCCGTGTCCCGACCCGTGTCCACATGACACAGCCGTGTTCCCTGATCGTGTCCTTCTCTGGATACATTTCGACGAACTCAACTCGACACAACGACACATGGGTAGGGACACGCCCGTGTCTCTACCCGTGTCATACAATTCTTCGATCTCGACACGTAGTTCGTCGATCTCGACACGCTCTGTCGAGTTTAACTCGACACACACGGGTAGGGACACACCCGTGTCGCTACCCGTGTCCTATGCTTGATGGATTTCTCCTCCTTTTCACATGTGCTGCCCAGTTGTCAGCACTCCCCCTGAACCCAAGTCAGCTCTCCTGACTCAAAAACACGCATGAGGGGCCTACTGCGATTCAGTACGTTACAACATCAGTCTTTATCGTCAGGCCTACAGATCAGAGAACTCAATCTCCTACCTCAGCCAAACAGTCCTACCTCAGCCTTTATAGTTACAGGCTTATAACTCAGAGAACTTAATCTCCTACACTCAGATCTAAAATAGATCCTACAGAAATTTTATTAAGAAGATGTTCCTTCCTTCACTCAGAGAGAGATGAGGGAATCTTGATCAGATCTTGATGGATCTACTTTCAACTGTTCTTTGCAGTAATGAATCTGATTCAACCTTACTTAGCTTATTCAAAGCTTCTTGAAAGAGAGAACCTAGGTTGAATCTTCTTGAGAAGTTGGTGTAGATCAAGCTTCTCCCACCTTGCTGAATTAAATCCGCAAACTCAACAAATCTGCTGTGAAGCAATTCCCTTCTCTGATTTTGAATCAGAATCTTCTTGTTGTACTGGAATTCATGAATTCTTCTTGGAGAATTCCACTTTAAATTTCTCTCAGTCTTCTGTTGTTATATTCTCTGATATCTCAGCTCTATTTATAGTTTACATCAGAGGAAACCAGCTGATCTGGTAGTTGACCGACATCTGACAGTTCTGACATGCCTAATAAACCGTGACAATTCTGGCAGCTGTTAAGTCTTCAGTCTTGAGATTTGGCACTTAGAGTTATTTAACTCAGCTGGATAAGTCGAGATATAAGGATAGTATGTGTCGACACAGATGAAGTATATGTCGACACAAATACCCGGGTGTCGACACACTTCCTTTGGTGTTGTCGAAAAACTACAGAAATTGTTGATATAGCTCTTCATTCAGTCTCAACACTGCCTTTGTAGAATGTGTCGATATACTTCAGGAACCGTCGACACAACTCTCTATCAAGTTCTCGACACAGCCTTTGTAGAATGTGTCGACACAAGTCATGTGTGTCGACACAGCCTCTCCAAATGTTGACCCAAGTCCTGGATGTCGACATAGTTGCTTTTTTTATAATTGTCAGTTCAACAGTCTAAGTGTGTCGACACAAGTTATGAGTGTCGACACAGTTGATGTCGACTTAAACTCTGGATGTCGACACAAGTCCTGTGTGTCGACACAGACTTGCTTCTTGTCTCGACACTGCTCCTTCAAAGGTGTCGACACAAAATAATTGTCTCGACACTTTTGTACTTAGAATATTTTCTGCATTCTTCTGTCTGCACAAACAAACTCAATACACCATCAAATACACCCTGATGTATATCATTGAGTCAGGTAAGGCTTCTCCAAATCAGGTACACAATTTCCAATGTACCCAATAGGCCATGTTGCCCATCGATTAGCCCTGTCTCCAGAATTAGGAAATTTTCATGACATGTTTCATGTCTCTTCCTTGAGATGAGTTCTCCAGCAACCAGAGCTGCAAATACCTACACAACCAGTGCAACTACAGTCGGATAGATCCGTCCAGCTTGAACCGATCAAGGTCATAGATCATAAAGTGAATAATTTGCGTAACAAAGTCATCTCAATGGTCAAGATATTGTTGTCAAATCACGGACGAGATGAGTATACTTGGGAATCGGAGGCACTGGTCTGCGAAAAACACCTAGAGCTCTTTCCCCAGATATGTCACTCCCTTTTCTCCCCTACTTCAAGCAAATTTTCGGGGACGAAAATCATTTTATTTTTATTGGATTGTAACATCCCGACTTTTATTGGGCCACCAGAGCCCTAGTGGGCCCAATAAAAGTACCATAAACCTCTACACGTGGCCCACACCAAGGTAGGAGGTAACCCTAGACAGGGGATGTCGAGCTAGAAAGCTCCGATTTGAGTTCTGTCAGTTCCTATGATTTTGGATAGCCGATACGGACGCATTGGAACTCGTTGCATTACGATCTAAAGTCTAATGACGAATAAACGCATTTTGACCGTTTTAGCGCACTACGACACACAGATTTTTTGAATATTTAGCAAACGAACTCCAATTCGACCCCGATCAGTGGCATTGGACTCGTATTGTTAATACGAAGTCAAATAAGTTCGTCCCGATCAATTTCCGACAAGAGTAGTCAACCCATGGTCAAATCAAGCATATTCGTGCACCGAAAAGCATGTACGCGCCAATTATGACGTAACACCCCAACTTTAAGACACGACTCCTACCCACTTTGATTTAACC
>CM077157.1:9624245-9681861 GCA_039583875.1 Platanthera guangdongensis | reverse complement strand
AAAATGTTAGAACACACAAAATAATTAAACTAAAAGCCTGAAACAAAAGGGCTCACTTACTATATCACTTATCGCCTTCAAAGAGGAAGACACTCGGGGGGGGGGGGGAGCAGACATCTCTGAACAAAGGACTCAGGGGACAGAAGACTCCAACACTTCGACATCAGGATCAGCTGATGCAACCTCATCTCGAGGAACTTTCTCAGACTCAAAATATCTCTGCCTCGATGAAGGCCAAGGATCCACATTTCCTCCGTTAGTATCCATTGAGGCAAGCCTCCACTTTTGATTACGAGCTGACGACACCTCTGCAACGCGCTCAAAATCAGTCGAAAGTTTGCATAGTCGCATACACTTCTCTTCCACAAATAGAGAGATCTTAAACAAACAATTCGCATGCTCCATAGAATCTGTGAATCCTAGCATGGGGGAGAAGTCTCACGCTCGTCCCTTCTGATGACGATAACGATCAGGCAAAGAATTTTAAAGCTCTGAAAGATCCCAAAAATTTTGAACATAGCCAAACAAGGCGTTCCCGTGACGGCGAACTGTCCGACTCTCAAAATCATGCCAACTCTTGTTGTTGTGAATCTCAACACGTCCGCCGTCGTTAATACGAACCTCACACCAATATCTGAACAACTCCAAAAATAACTTTGAGCCATGCTCTCTAAAGAACGCAATAAGACCAATGATGTGTCATCCCAAGATGAGTCAATTGTGGCATAGGGATGCTACAAAACTTCAAGATGTCAATCACCTCTTCGCACGACGGAAGTCAGAATCCAGACTGTAATATCGTCTCACATATCGTCAGCAAATCCTTTGGTGGGTTCTGAACACTTTCCTTAGCACGGAGAATCCTTACTTTAAGATCGGCATGTAACTCGTATCTTTTTCTCCAAATTATAACTTGCTCACTAGTAAGTGTACAACGCAATCGCATCAGGCGAGCTTGTGCATGCTGCTTCAAGACCTGAAAATGGAGGAAAATAAGAATTAAAAAAAATTGCATGAGAAATAAACACTCAAAATGAGGACATTGTCATTTCGACGATTTGAAAACTACGCCTGGGACACTCAAAAGAGCCTCTGCATACGAACACATGTAGTCCAAAAAACGTGCGCGAAAAGATGCATCCGACGACACATGAGTGCAAGTACCCAAGAGGGCCAAATCACACGCCCAAATACGCGCACACACCCACACACGTGTGCACAATAGTGCATACAGGTGTGCGCACGCACCTCTATGCATGAGCGCGAGCTCACCACTGAGTATGGGTGTGCGCGCTTAGGTGCATGTGCCCCAACATGTGCCCAAGTGTGCACGTGGATGCGCGCGCATCACATCACACACCCGGGCGCGCGCCTGGGCATGTGCACTGGAGCAAGCACCCAGGTGAGCGTGCTCCACCTCACGCACCCTGGAGCGTCTGAAGGCGCGCACAACACCACGTGCACTCGCAACCAGGCACGCGTAGGTGTGTGCTCTTGGTTCCTCGACCAGGCACTCTTGTGCCTTTGCCTTCGCGTTTTCGCCATTGTACCTCCGCCTTCGCGCATTTTCGCCTTTGCATGTCTCCACCACCGAGCAGATCAGCTCGTTCAAAACAATAACTGACGTATCTTGGCATGCACACCGCTACCAACCACTCCCGCAGACACCTCTCCATTACTTGCCACCATGGTCGCTGGGGAAGAAGACACGGGAAAAAAATCCTCATTCTTCTCACACTTCGGTTCCAAACACTGAGAATTTTGGGTGCATATGATGATGCTATCCTAAATTTACAGAGATTTGGTGAGCGAATAGCCTCCTCCTCGTGGTCGCCTCCTGCGGCCACGGGTGTTGCCCACAAGGAGCGGTCGTGTCCAGTCTCCCCTCCCACAGTCATCTCCTGTGGCCTCAGGGCTCCACCTGTAAGGGGCAGCCGAGCACGACCGCCCCTCCCCATGGTTTCTCCCCCTGTGGCCCACCACAGCTCCTCCTCTCCCTTGATCGGCGACCGTCCTCCGGTAAGCTGGCCGCTCTTTCGTAACAGACTTTCACCGTCGTCCGATCATTCCACCACGATCTTTGTCGTCCATTTCGTGGATAACCACCCACTGACCGTCATTATTAGTGGAGAGGTAATCATTAATTAAAAATTAAGCTGCATTTAGTAAATATTACACGCATTGTATGCGCCCAAAACTATATTAAATGTGATTTATAAATAATAATTGTGGGTAGTTACGGTGTGTAGATAGCAGCGTAATCACCGCAACTATCTCCTGTAGCATAAAAATGGCCCTAGGGCCCCCTTCATTTCTAACTTTTCCTCTCCGAGAATTCTTCTTTCTCAGGTCAGAGCTCTGCTGAAATCCTCCTACAAGCCACCTCCCCCAGCTGGGCCACCTGAAAATCCGCCTGTCCACGATGCTCCCAAGAAGAAGACAATTTGCGCGACATTCCGCCTCTTACTTGCACAGTTCCACTCAAGCCATCACCCACGCATCTCTGTGCGCTCCACCACAAAGTTTGCTAAGCAACGTTTGCTGCTGAGAAGCTTTAAAATCTTATCAGATAAATGCCCAAATCGATTATGCCACAGTGTAGCAGTACAAGGATGAGAAGTATTAATAGCGAAAGTAGGATGAATAGGATTGCTGGTAGTTGACAGAGAAGATGAAGGTGACATCTGAAGCACATACAATCCAGCAAGGAGATTACCCTTGCCAATCATCTTGGATGACTTGATCTCCTGAATGAAGAACCAATCAGGAAAAAAGAGATGGAGAGGTTAGTGGTTTGTAACAAAGCACTAACAGATAACAAATTAAATCGAAAATCAGGAACATAAAGAACATTCTGAAGAATCAGATCAGCAGTTAAGTGGGCAGTGCCAATGGCATGTACTGATATTGCAGAATTATTAGGCAGAGTAATATATCTGTTGAGAACCAACGTATAAGAGGTCAAACTGGCAATATCATAGGTGATGTGAGAGCTTGCACCAGAATCAAGAATCCAGGTAGAAGGGGAAATGTGGAAAGTGGAAGAACTAGTATTAAGAATGAAACCCGAAGTGGTATTTTGGGGTGTAGCCGCAGTAGAGAGCTGATTCTGCAACAGGGGAAGAAGTTGTTGATACTGTTGCTGCGTGAAATCCATACCGGAGCCTTTGGAAGATTGAGAAGCAACATCAGAGACCTGATTGACATGGGGCAAAGAGGATGGTGAGCGGGTCTTCCTATAGCCTGGAGTATAGCCATGAAGTTTATAGCACCGATCCTTATAATGGCCCAATACTCCGCAGTAGGCACAGAGGGGTCGGTCCTTTCTGACAGATTTGGATTTGTGATTAGAAACTGTTTTGGAGTATGTTGGATTGTAAACGCTAGAGGAGGCTCAACAGCGGAGGTGAATGATAGTTCACATTGTTTCTTCCTGTAGAATCAAGGAGAAAACCTTATTTATGGGTGGCATGCGATTCATAAGGAGGATCTGACCACGAATTTGGGAGAAAGATTTATTGAGTCCCATCAGAAAAATCATGGCATACTCCATCTGATGAAAATCAAGAAGAGGGCGGACTCCACCACAAGTGCAGGAATGAACTGGCTCTATAATCACCCAATTCTCCCAAAGGGTCTTCAATTTGGTATAATACTGACTCACAGTGAGATCCCTTGGGTGAGATTGAGCAAGTCACGTTTCAGTTGAAAAATTCGTGGCCCATTTTGTTGCTGGAATCGTTCTTGAAGCTCCGTCCAGATTTCCACGGCGGAAGTGGAGTAGATCACACTAGCAGTAATGTCTTTTGAAATGGAACTCAAGATCCAGGAAGCAACAATGTTATTATTGCGTTGCCAGAGCAGATACAAGGCCGAATCAGAGATATCCGGCGACGGGATCGATCCATCAGCAAAACCAAATTTATTCTTGCCGATCAGTGTCATTTTCATTGCCCGACACCAAGTATGGTAGTTGTCGCCATTAAGAGGATGAGAGACGAGCACAGTACCGGGTTATCCGAGGGATGACAGATAGAACAGATTAGCAGGATCATCAGGAACAGTCGTCGACAAGTGAGCCATGAGGATCGGAGGAGATGCAGCGGTGGTTGAGTCAGAAAGGGCCATGGATGGTTACTTGCTCTGATACCATATCAAGAAATCAAAAAACAGAGGAGCGAAAGAATAGCGGAGATGAAAAGGTAATTATTATTATTCCTTATAGGGATGAATAGGACTCATATATATAGGCTACAGAGATGAGAAAGACTCACAATAATTGATTAACCACGGACACGTGGCTAGACAAGATAAAGTAAAAAAGAAAAAGAGTACAACCAAAATATCGTAATATGAATCCTTGTGTATCTTATGCACATAGTGCAGATGAAAGGGGAACGTTGAAGCTACTTTTTTATTAGCAATGTATATAAAGAGAAGCCAGCATGCATATATCCAATCCAGCAATAACAATAGTTCTTCGTATGGGATCGGGTGGTCATGGAGTACCCCCTTTAGGGAGTCCTGATGGTGATTAACTAATCTATTACCATATATTTTTCAAAATTTTGTATGGTGATTATGATTTATGAAATATTATTCCCAAATTTAGCAATCTACTAGAATTTGTCAATAGTATCAACTATAACTTTGGCATTTTACCTCTTCAGTAAATTGAGTCATGTGACTGCTGAAATGATTTTGAAGTTGGCAGATGCAATTATTTTAATCCTTTTTCTTTATGTTCCATTCACTAGTAAATTTTTATTCCGCACATTCCTTTATACTCTGTGATTGTATTCGATCAGGATGTTCAAAGCGGGAGTACCAGGTAACTGATTAAATAACAGATCAGCATATTTGTAGGGGGATGTAATTGATCAATTTGGATCAAAGCCTCCTGCTGTCGTTTAAGGCTCTATTTGTTTGGGCGTTTCGGTGCTCTGTTTTGGGCAAATGCCGCTGGAAGGTGGGTAAACAAATGAACCTCCGGCGGCGTTTGCTCTGTTTCCACCCGCCTGCCTTGAGAAACGTGCCAAAAAGCTCCATTTGGAGTGGCCACCTCCCCCCTCCTTTTCGAACACTCCGTTTCCACCCACCGGATCGACCCGCCACCGCTGAAACAAATGAAGCCTAATTTTCTTTAGCTTTGTTTTGCTGCTATGACGTAGATGAAACATGATCATGTGCATATTTGATGTGTTATTTTTTCCAAGCCTACAGTTTCCGAAAAGGTACAAAATTGAACTAATTTGGAAATATTGTGCCATGCCCATATATTTATTTAAGGTTTCTTTAATTTATATTGTTGGGTTTAACTTTTTTCTTTTCTTTTTTGGGTCTAATCTCCTTGAGGTTTATTTTTCATTTGATTGAATAGGGATGCTTGCAAATTTGTCGCCATTACCTTTGACTTGTGGAACCGCCTCATGGTATTCCTCCCCTTCTTTTGCAAGTCACTTCATTACATTATAAATTTTAAATATTTTTGCGGAGGCATGTAAGAGTATTAGGTTTAATCCTACATTAGTTATGTAGAAAATATGTTTGTGTAAAGTTCAAAGTGGTTGGACTCACTTTAGTCTTAAGTGTTTCGATTGAAAACATGTGCAACTATTGGCGTATGACACCCAACTTCGATTCCTTCTTGATTTACACTCATTAACAAGTGTTATGAGAGCTGAAAGTTTTGCTGCATTTTCTGTCTATCATGGGGTTTGGAGGGCTTTTTGTATGATGTTTGAGCAAGGTTAAAGAGCGGATGATTCCGATGGAGGCCCCACATGTTTGTTTGGCACTTGATGATATTAAGAGACTTTTGTTTAGGTGAAATGATGATCAATGTGAAAATCTCTCGTGGGATGGAGATTACTTGGGCATGTCCGTGTTTTGAGTTTAGTTATATATTGAATTGGTAAAAATTTGTTGGTATAGAAATATTAAGTGATTGACCCACCCAGTCAGAAGTTTTTGGGTGCAAAATGAACTTAAACCATCTGTTTATCATGACCAAATTGGGTTACAGTTTTGATCTACACTCCTTCAGGCAATGCACTTTTCCCTATATTTTTTTATTTTTCAAGTTCAATTCTCAGATTGTTAAGTGATGGCCTATCACTTTCACTTCAAATAACCCTATCAGTTGTTAAGTTGTAGTTTCTCGTCAGATTGCAACAACAATAATAATGCAATATAGTGTTCGAATATGCATATCAAAGCTAACATGTAGCTTTTATTGTCTTTCGTAGCCACATAATTATACTGTAAGTAATGAAAAATATTGCTTCACTAACTCAATCCTTCGCACTTTGCCCTGCAGATGAATGCTTCATTTTGTTCAATCAATGTGATATTTCTTCAGCCGAATCAATCACATAGAATTACAGCCCCTACCAAATTGCCCTTGAAAAAATTTCTTAGTTCAAAAATTTCTGTTAGAACACACAAGTTACCAGAAACTAATAAAACACAGACCGATGTACACGAAGATGCGCACAGTATACTGCTGGAAGACAGTAAAACATCTCTCACAGTCTTCAATTTCACTATAGAGGAAGCTGATCTGGTACTCAAGAAGGCTTTTGGTTGGATTCATTCACCTTATTGGGACGAAGAACGAAGAAGAGAAGCTCCTCAACTTGATTCCATAGAGGAGATGTTGGATTACTTGAAGAGTTTAAGCCTTTCAGATGATGATCTGCACAAGATACTCAGAACTTTTCCAGAGGTGTTGGGTTGCTCGATCTCTTAGTGAAGAGTTACCTGCAATTGTTTTAGTGACAGTGAAGACACCATGCTATTTATTTTTTTCATCAGACCAGTTTTATTTTTGGTCCTTATCAATGGGAATCATCTAGAATGAGGAATCGAGTTGGTATTTCTTCTGTGCAAAATTATTTATGATGCTGAAAATCTGCGAACCGGGCACCCGGTCCGCAGAAAATCTGCAAACCGCACACGCGGTCCGCTGAAAATCTGCGAACCAGGCGCGCGGTCCGCAGAAAATCTGCGAACCGGGCGCCCGGTCCGCTGAAAATCTGCCAACCGGGCGCCCGGTCCGCTGAAAATCTGCGAGACGGGCGGCCGGTCCGCTGAAAATCTGCGAGCCGGGCGCCCGGTCCGCTGAGAATATGCGAGCCGGGCGCCCAGTCCGCTGAGAATCTGCGATCCGGGCGCCCGGTCCGCTGAGAATCTGCGACCCGGGCGCCCGGTCCGTTGAGAATCTGCGACTCGGGCGCCCGGTCCCCTGAAAATCTGCGACCCGGGCGCCCGGTCCCCTGAAAATCTGCGACCCGGGCGCCCGGTCCCCTGAAAATCTGCCACCGGGCGCCCGGTCCCCTGAAAATCTGCCACCCGGGCGCCCGGTCCCCTGAAAATCTGTGAACCGGGCACCCGGTTTGCTGAAAAATTGTCACTTACCTGCCTTAGAAAGTGTATACGTGCATTGATGTTTCTTTTGTCAAACATACTTCATTTTACATTTTAACTAGGTGATAATTTATCACTTTAATTAGAATAACTCCAGTAAATGTATAAGGACGAATGGTTTCTTATTAGGGTGATTTGGAATTGTTAAACATAACCTTGTCTCCCTTGTAGAAAATTACGCTGTGTAGTATAAAAGATATTATTGTATCTTTTTATCAGTTCTGTTTGAGAGTTATTTATATCTTATTTATTCTTTGTTAGCTTGGGAGCTATTTATAATCAAATTTCTTGCATCTTGCAGTACATACAAGACATCAATGCTTGATGAGATTATCGACCATGTGAAATTCCGTCAGCTACAAGTCAAGGTATGATTCTGGAATATCTATTATTCTGACCTTAATTGTTTACTTATATGTTCCTGAATGGTGATGTCCTTAATTTCTTGGATTATTGAAATTCCAGGTCCTATGCATGTGTTATGTCATCTCACTGGAGCCAAATCATGTGTAGTGATGCATGGAGCTCCAATATTTTCAATGGCCAAGGAGGATCATGTGCCCTATAAAAATTTGTATTATGTTTAATAAGAGATGATGATTCTTTTATTTTGTATTGAGGGGTTTGGGTTATCTCCCACCCTCCTTTATCTTTATTAATAAAATAATGTATGTTGGCAAAAATTTTTCTGTGATGAGTATTTTATTTATTCTTTTGTTTAAATGATTAATATTGAATTTTAATTGATAGTAAATAAAATAAGACTATAATATTTAGTAAGAAATTGAATACAATTTTGTGAAAAAATATATCTTTTTTGGGATCATATTCACAAGATTGTCACTAAATATCTTTAGTGACTAAAAATAGTTAGTCACTAAATATGCATAGTTTGTGACTAATTTATTTGGTCGGTAAAATCAGTCAGTGACCAAACAAGCTTGGTCACAAAAAAAAACATTCAGTGATCAAATTAAATTGATCACTAAGTGATTTTAAGTGATCAAAATTGATTTGGTCACTAAATGGTTTTAGTGATGAAATTATTTCAGTCACTGAATGGTTTTAGTGACTTAATTAATGTGGTCACAAACTATGCATGTTTTGTGACAACTTTTTCTGATCTCTAAAGATATTTAGTGACAGGGCTTTAGCGACGAACTTGTGACGAATAAATTTGGTCACTAATTGTCAATAGTGACCGAAATATAACATTTAGTGACAAAACATTTTGTCACTAAAAGTCACTTTTCTTGTACAAAAATGCTCCATCAGAGCATAGAGAAGTACCAACTTTGTGTGAAGCGGCCTGTCACCCACCGAGCATTCTCAATCTCTCATCTCACTTTTGTAACAAGGAGCGACCCGTCCCCCACAATTCTCTGCACAATCTGTAAACAGCTGTCAATAGTGAAGTTTGAGCGGCACCGTACCGGTCACATGATTTTTTACCCGTTTAAGCGGATTTCCACATTAAAATCATCTTGTTTGCTTCTGCTTATTCTCTGACTGTGTGTGCGCTCGGCTGCTCCACGAGCTAAGGCGAATTAGTTTAGTTCGGTCTACCAGGAGGGTTGAGTTGGCCGCAACAAGTGTAATTTTTTTATGTTTGTTACGTCTTTGTGTTTACCACTTTCAAATGTATGTGTTCCCATAGTGCTATTCCCCAACATTTGAGTTGACCAGCTGAATATAGGATCCAATTTTTGCTCTTCTAAATTGCGATCAATATAGTTGATATACACATACTAATCATCTGAACCCAGCCAGGTCCTCGAAATCTACAATGTCGTCGAGGTCAGCCAAAAGCATTGTAGGAGCCCGGGAGATGCATGATCCTAATGTTAAATATATTAATGTGTATATATAAAAGCTCATATGTAAGGCCCAGTTTCTTGGCCCATCTTAGGTCATTTTTCCTTTAGTCCCACATCTCCTATTTTTAAAGATGGTAGCTCTCCTTCATGTATTTATACCCCTTCATGATGATGAATAAAGATTAGGTATTTGATCTCCATTACTTCTAACACCTGACTGGGCCAACCGATTCTTACGAGAAGTCAGGGCTGACAGATTATACGCAAAGACAATATCTTCAACTCTTAAGTTGTTCACCACATCTGCTTGGGAAGAAAGGGAGACTGCTGCCAAAATAGGCAGATCCACTCGAGCCACCAACATAGGCACCATAGGGGGTGGAGACAGAATGCCAACAATGTCAGACTAAATCTACGTGAATTACGATCTAAAACACGTAGTATGCGGAAGAATAAGATCAACCCTCTCGCCATTGATGGTTTCACCGAGAAAAGCTTCTACGCGAGTGACGATCTTCTAAGCCCTTGATCACTCCTTCTAGATGATGTAGGATGAATGAGTGATTGAACTTAGGGACTGAATCAGGGGCGGATCTATGACTGGGCACGGTCGGGCACGTGCCCGAGCGACTTTTCCGCGATGTTAAAATCCCGCTGCTTCACGGGGAGAAGAAATCCCGCTGCTGCTCCGTGCCCTAGCCTGCTCCCGCTGATCCCGCTGCCGCGATTCCGCTGCTCCCGCTGTCGCTTCTTCCGCTGCTCCCGCTGCCGCTTCTTCCGCTGCTAGGTATCTTCTTCTTCTTCTTCTTCTTTTAGTATTTTGAGCTTTTAATTTCTTAAATTTGATTGTTTCCAGCCTCAAGAAGCAAAAAGCGTAAAGGTCACTTGGGTACTGAGGTACATGCTTCTGTCTGGCTGAATTATTTTTGCTTAGCTATACTCTGTTAATTGCTTAAGAAGTTAGCATTCTAGTCTCTATAAATCCCTTGATTTTGATGTTCTTCACCTTATTGCCAAAAGGAATACTTGCCTTTCACCTTACAATTTTGTGTTGCGAAGTGCATGTTGTTATTCTGACTGTTTTCACATTGCCTTTTCATCGGAATTTTGTCTTGATTGCTACCATTATCTTTACATTTTTCTTTAATGTTTTTAGTATTATTGGAAGTTTTCAAATATTAGTAGGAGGATTTTGTTGAAAATATGTTAGAAAAATAAGGACCGGAATTAATTCTGTAATTATCCAAGACCACTTTAATTCTTTCTATATACCTTTATCATCTGTAACCTATGTGACTATTTGGGAGATTAACTAGAGCAACCTGGGTTGGGAAACAGAGGCAAGGTATCAGTAAAGAATTTAAGTTTGGATAATATTTAGTTAACGCTCCTTTCATTTTCATTATAATGAACCTGTGCATCGGAACCATACCTTCCATGTACATTCAGTTTATTTGGTTTTCCGGTTTGTTCCGGTCCTAATTATAAAATGGAAGAACCATACCTTCCCTGTACATTCAATTTATTAGTCACAATGATTTGCTTGGATAATATTTGGTAAAACTTGAAGCACAAGAGACTTCGGCTCCGTTTGCATGGTGGTCGTGGTCATAAATATATGGGTTAAAATGTCATTCATTAAGGATCACCTAACAAACATTATCCGTTTGAACATAAAAGTGGATGAAATTTCTTAGATGAGCGTTAACGAATGACAATTTAACCCCCACATTCAGGACCGCTATCACGGTGCCAAACGGAGCATTCATTTGATATGCTTCCATTGAGATAGAACATGGCATAAGGTGTTCCCCTGCGATTGAGAAGAAAGGCAAGGACGCGGGATTACTTATCTCCTATAATGAAAATGAAATAGAGGCGTATGGACTTCTTCAGTCCAGATTTCTGCCGCGATTACTTATTTCTCAGAATGAGCTAATTTCATTCTTACTTCATATTTAGTTCATTCTTAGATCATTGTTAGAATGAACTAAAAATGAACTAAGCTCAGTCTTTCTTCATTCTTAGTTTATTCATAGAATGAACTAAAAATGAAATAGGGCCATTGATAACTCATCCTATAATGAAAATGAAATAGAGACGCATTTGGTTACGCCATTCATAGGCCGTTTTAGAGAATACAAAGTGGAGTGCACTGTTAAATGAATTTTCCCAAAGTAGTATAAAGTCTAAACAGCTATTCATAGGCCGTTTTAGAGGGCTTGAGGTGATCACTCCATATTTGCGAAATCAGTCCAGATTCAGAAAACATTTTTAGAACCTTAGGAATTTCCCTCGCGGGCCTGGTACGGTCGCGCTTGGCCGTAGGGGCATTGCCCCGTGTACCGTCAGGATTTGCCACCATTTTGAATTCAGTACAGGCTAAATTGTTATGGTCAGACAATCAAATTAGATACTTTTTTTATCAGGTGCTAACGATAATGTCCTGTTGATTTTATGCAGCGTTTTAGTTAATGCAATGGAGAAATTTTTTTCAAAAAAAGGAACATGCCAAAGTTCGTTAGATTCGCAGGAGATAGTTGCAATTGGTAAAAGAAGTCACGTAGACGAGTTCAAAATTGAAGATTTACCTTCAGACCCGGGCTTAAGACTTCCTATCAACTCCTACGATGCAAATATTCAAGAGTCTATACGAAGATATTATTTGCAAAAGGGTCCTTGTCAACCTCATCTAGAAAGTTTTCCCCAAATAGAAATCGGAAACAAAGCTCGACGCTTTAATAAGAATTGGTTTAACGAGTTTAAGGGATGGTTAGAATACAGCAAAGAAAAAGATGCAGCATTTTGCCTTTACTGTTATATTTTTCCTCAAAGGGGTTGTGAGCCTACTTTTACACGAGAGGCTTCAGAAATTGGAAAGATAAATCAGTATTGGACAGACATGTCGGAAGTCACACTACTCCACACAATGCTTCTAGAAAACTATGCGAGTCTTTGATGAATTAAAAACAAGGTATTCAAATTGCTTTTGCAAGACAAGATGAACAACAAAGTTTAAATTATCGCGCTCGTTTATATGTTTCAATCGATTGTGTTAGATTTCTTTTACGACAAGGATTGTCCTTTCGTGGTCATGATGAGACTAAAGAGTCTACCAACAGAGGAAATTTTCTAGAGCTTTTGGAGTTTCTTGCATCACATAATAATGACATCAACTCAGTTGTGTTACAAAATGCTCCTCAAAACTGTCAACTTACATTGCCTAAGATTCAAAAAGAAATAGTATCAGCAATTGCAATAGAGACAACGAATAAAATTATTCAAGAAATTGGAGAAGACTGTTATACAATTTTAGTGGATGAATCACGTGATGTATCTACAAAAGAGCAGATGTCTATTGTTTTACGATATATTAGTTCCAATGGCATGATCACAGAACGTCTTCTTGGGTTTGTTCATGTACCAGATACTTCCGCGTTATCCCTTAAAACAGTTATAGATCATTTATTTATGAGATATGGTCTTAGTATTTCTAAATTGCGTGGGCAGGGATATGATGGTGCTAGCAATATGAAAGGAGAGTTCAGGGGGTTAAAAGCTTTAATTTTAAATGAGAACAGTTGCGCTTTCTATGTTCACTGTTTTGCACATCAACTGCAATTGGTACTGGTAGCTGTTGCAGAAAAAAAATTCTGATATTGCTGAGCTTTTCACACTTATTAACACAGTAATGAATGTTGTTGGTGGCTCTTGCAAACGCCGTGATTATCTTAGAGCCTTGGAAGTTGATCGAGTTGCTACAGAGCTTGGATGTGGGGACTTGGAAAGTCGACGAGGGTTGAATCAACCTTTAGAGCTCAAACGCGCTGGTGACACGAGGTGGGGATCACATTATGGCACAGTTTTAAATTTTATTTGCATGTTCTCTTCTATTGTTGATGTAATGGAGATTATCATAGTTGATGGGGCAGATGGAAACCAAAGAGGAATGGCAAGCGCACTTGTTCAAGTTATCTTGACTTTCAAATTTGCATTTGTTATTCATTTGATGAAAAATATTTTGTCAAAAACAAATGAACTATCCCAAGCATTGCAGAGGAAAGATCAAGATATTGTAAATGCTATGCATTTCGTAAAATTATCAAAACTATTATTATTGAAGATGAGAAATGATGAAGCAGAGTGGGAAATATTTATGACCGAAGTTTCAACTTTCTGTAGAAAACATGACATACAAGTTGTTAATATGGAAGAGAAGTTTGTTCAGCAAGGTAGATCAAGACGCAATGCACGTGAGATTACAAATAAACATTATTTCAGAATTGAAATTTTTAATGCAGTGCTTGATTGGATGCTAAATGAGTTAAATGATCGCTTTGATGAAGTAAACACAGAATTACTCTTATGTGTTGCTTGTCTAGACCCAAAGGATCATTTTAGTTCTTATGATAAACAAAATTACTTCATCTTGCTGCATTATATCCGTATGATTTTACGCCAATAGAGCTGCAGTTACTTGAAGGACAACTTGACATATATTTTTTGATATGTGCTCTACATCAACGGACACATTTTCTGATGTTAAAGGAATTAGTGATCTTCTGAAAAAAATGGTTGAATTAAAAAAAGATAATCACTATCAGTTAGTTTTTAGATTGTTGAAGTTGGCTTGCCTCTTACCAGTTGCTACAGCTACTGTTGAAAGAATGTTTTCTGCAATGAAGATCATAAAGAATCGGCTGCGGAATAGAATGGGGGATGAATGGATGAATGATTGCTTGGTTGCTTACATTGAAAAAGAAGTTGCCTATACTATTACAACAGCAACTATTATTTCATGTTTTCAGAGCATGTGTCAACGGAAAGTATCTTGTTGAATTGTAAGTTTTTCAGATCTAAACCTTTCTTTTGTAATATTGTCTTCAATAATTTTTTTACAAAAATATCTTTGCAAAAAAAAATTTTTCGGGAGCGCTGCCCCCGAACCCCCGCTCAGGATGCGCTACCCCCCCAAATTTGGACGGTGCTTAGATTGTGCCCGTGCGGCTTTAAAATCCTAGTTCCGCCACTGGACTGAATACTGATGGTTAAAATTTGTGATTAATAATATCTCCAAATTCTAAGAACTATAGGCAAGAGCACCTATCGTTCATAGTATAAGATATTTTAAAATAAAATATCAAGTGTCGTATTCTTCCGAGCCTGTTGACTACTACTCACGGAAATTAATATTATTTTATTGGAATACAAAAAGAGGTTGTTAGAAAGTAGAGACAAGAAGCGAAAAGACTAGAACAAGAGAATAAACTTTTGAATAATTGAAATTTTATTATCCAAAAAAGATATCATTTACAAAGGTATGGCCTCCCTTATATAGAATGGAGGAGATAAGAAAGAGAGTATACAAACAATGTGGGACTAAACATTTACAGGCTGAGCGGCTAGAATAATGGAGACCGATCAGGCCGCGCGGTTAGACAGATGGGATAACCGCTCGGCAACTCCAGCAGGATAGAACAAGCCGTAGAGTGAGACCGCCAGACCGCCCGGTCTACAAACCGCTGGATCAGACCGCTAAGCCGCTCGGTCTACAAACCGATGGATCAGACCGCTAAGCCGCCCGGTCTAATACTTCAACACTCCCCCTCAAGCTGGAGCATAGATATCAATCATGCCCAGCTTGTCACAAATGCGGAAGAAGGAAGTAGAAATCGGCTTGGTGAAGATATCTGCCAACTCCTTGTCAGAGGTGACAAAAGGAGTACAAATCTGTTTCTTCAAAATCTCCTCCCGAATGAAGTGACAGTCACCTCTATATGCTTCGTTCTCTCATGGAAGACCGGATTTCTGGATATGTGTATAGCGCCTTGTTGTCACAGAACATAGGGAGAGGACAATCATATACCTCGCCCAGGTCAAGCATGAGAGCCCGCAACCACTTTAACTCACACGTAGTTGACGTCATACTCCGGTATTCTGCTTCGGCACTGGATCTGGAAACAACAGACTGTTTCTTGCTTTTCCAACTCACGAGATTACCTCCAACAAAGGTACAGAAACCTGACGTGGATTTACGATCGCCTTTGTCATCCGCATAACTTGAGTCTGAGTAGGCCTCAACTCTCAGATGGTCATTCTTCTAGAAGAGTAACCCTCTGCCCGGTGCTGCTTTGATATACTCTAAAATCTTCAGGGCGGACTGAAGATGACACTCCCTGGGAGCTTGCATAAACTGACTGACCTTTCCTACAGCGTAGGCGATGTCGGGTCTAGTCACCGTGAGATAGATGAGTTTGCCTACCAAACGTCTGTACCGTGTGACATCAGATAGAGGAGGCGATTCATCCGTCCACGTTTTGTCTTCTCCAACAGCCATGGGAAGATGAGCTGGTTTGGCACCTGTCAAGCCTGCTTCTCGAAGAAGATCAAGGGCATACTTCCGTTGAGAGAGAACCAAGGAGTCAGGTTTCCGCGAGATTTCTATCCCTAAAAAGTATTTTGGGGGGCCCATATCCTTCGTGACCAAGTGCTGACGGAGGTGCTTCTTCGTCAAGTCCACCCCATCTCGGTCATCACCAGTAAGGAGAATATCATCCACATATACGGCCAAAACCACCAGTCCCGAGGCCGTTTTGCGAATGAATAAGGAGTGATCGGCCGAACTCCTTTGAAAACCGATGGTTGCCACAATACCACTAAACTTTTCGAACCATGCCCGAGGGCTCTGCTTGAGGCCATAAATGGCCTTCTTCAAATGACAGACACGTGTCTCCCCCTGAGCAACATACCCAGGAGGTTGCTCCATATAGACGTCCTCCTGAAGATCGCCATAAAGAAAGGCATTCTTCACATCCAGCTGAGAAATAGCCCAAGCCCGGTTAACAGCCACAGAAAAGAGAACCCGGATGGTGCTGAGGCGAGCAACTGGAGAGAAGGTATCGAAGTAATCAACGCCATAAGTCTGAGTAAAGCCCTTGGCCACCAGCCGGGCTTTGTAGCGATCCACAGTGCCGTCGGGGCGAAACTTCACAACAAAGACCCAGCGACAGCCAACCACATCAGTGCCCACGGGAGGAGGAACCAGGGTCCAGGTACCCCGTTCAGTAAGAGTAGCCATCTCCTCATCCATGGCAGACTTCCAATGAGGGAGAGAGAGAGCCTCCTGGTAGGTACGGGGAGTAGAAGTGGCAGAGATAGCCAAGGCAAAACACCTGCGAGAAGGAGAAAGCTGATCATAAGAAACAACAGCCGTGAGCGGGTGTTGAGTACACGCCCGCACCCCTTTACGAAGGGCAATGGGAACATCCAGATCATCGGGAGCGGCGGCGACGGGAGCGTCAGCGACCGGAGCGTCCGTGGCGGAGAAGGCTGGCCCGGGACTAGAGAGAGACGGCAGCGGAGAGGAGGGTGGAGGGGTAGGTGGGGAGACGGACTGGGAAGGAGTGGGTGGAGGAGGAGACGAAGGGGGGAAAACGGGGAGAGCTGTGGAATGAACGGAGATATCAGAAGGAAGAGAAGGAAGAGAAGAGGAAGGAGAGAAATAGGAAGCATTTTCAAAAAAGGTCACGTCTGCGGAGACAAACTGCTTGCGAAGAAGGGGGTCAAAGCAGCAATAGCCTTTTTGAGTGGTAGAGTACCCCAAAAAGACACACTTAGTGGAACGGGGGGAAAGCTTGTCGCGGGTAGCGGAGGGAGCGTGAACAAAGGCCGTACAGCCAAAGACACGGAGAGGAAGAGGAAAAGGTTCCTGGTGGGGTAGAGAAGGGAGAAGGGAGTCCGGCCGTGGAGGACCGTGGAGGGAATGCGATTGATGAGATAGCAAGCGAGGAGCACAGCGTAGCCCCAGTAGGAGCGAGGGACGTGCATCTGCGTCATGAGAGTACGCGCAACATCAAGCAGGTGACGGTTTTTACGCTCCGCCACCCCATTCTGTTGGGAGGTGTAAACACAAGTCGTTTGATGAATGAGGCCGTGTTGGTGAAAGAACGCGGAGAACTCATGAGACAGGTATTCCTTGGCATTATCAGAACGTAAGACTTTAATCGAAATAGCAAACTGAGTCTTAATCATAAAGTAAAAAGATTGCCAAACAGAGAATAGTTCAGAGCGATCCTTTAAGAGATACACCCAGGTACAGCGAGTAAAATCATCGATAAAAGTTACAAAATAAGAACTGCCTCGACCAACAGTGAGGGTAGGAGCAGGACCCCATACATCAGAATGAACAATATCAAAAATGCGAGAGGAGCCACGGCCTTGCTTCGGTGGGAAGGAGGAGCGATGATGTTTGCCAAGCTGACACGCATCACAGTTGAGCGGAGAACTGGTGGGAGGTAAGTGGGGCAGAAGCTGACGAATAAGCCGGGGAGGAGGATGTCCAAGACGAAGATGCCACTGAAGGAGATCAGCAGAGGAGGAGTAGGCAGAAAGAGCAGAAACATCGTCGAGGAAGTAGAGGCCGCCGCTCTCAGTCCCAGTAGCAATCGTCCGCTGGGTCCTCGGGTCCTGAAAAGAACAAGTAGTGGGAGTGAATAAAACGGAGCACTGAAGTTGCCGGCATAAAGTGGTAACTGATAACAAATTGCACGGGAACTTCGGGACATAGAGGGTATCCTCCAAGCAAAGCGATGGAGTGAGTTGAACCATGCCCGTCCCATGAACCGGAGACGGGGAACCATCCGCCACACGAACTGGGGGTAAGCGGTCATGGGTCTCCAGATGGGAGAAGCAATGAGGGTTGCCCGTCATTTGATTGGTGGCACCGGAGTCAATCAGCCATTTACCTTGGGTAACGACGTGGGCACTACCTGACGTCGTGGCCACAGAGGCAGACGGCCTAGAAGAGGCGGAGGCCGAAGGAGCATCACCGGAAGGGCGAAGATGAGGATGTTTCTGCCAGCAGCGATCAACAGTATGGCCAGTACGACCACAGTGAGAGCAGAAGAACCGGGAGGAACCCCGTCCGCCGGAGGAGCCACGGCCACTCGGGCCCCCCCCCCCCCCCCCCCCCCCCCCCCCCCCCCCCCCCGCTGAGCCTGGTGTGCAAAGGAGTCCTGCGAAGGGGGGGAGGCCAGCAGAGGCGCTGGAGGAGAGAAGTAACGGCGGCAATGCGGGCCGCAGTGGCATCCAAAGTAGGAGATTCCGCCTCACCCAAGATCTGCTGGCGGATCATATCATAAGAGTCCGGAAGACGAAGAAGGTAACAAACAACCAGGAGTTCCTGGAAGTGTTTGTGCTGGTCGGCCAAGTCCGCAGAGAAGGGGCGATTCTGGAGGATTTCAGCCCCAAGAGCCTGGACCTGCTGATAAGCCGCAGCGGGGGACATGGAAGGGTGGGCGAAGAGGTCCGCATAGAGAGTATAAATGCGGGACGTCTGGCCCCCCTTAGAATAGAGAGCAGCGAGGTGAAGCCATGCGGCCTTGACCGTCTCATCATGGCGAATGACGGGAAGGCACTCATCAGAAAGGCTGTTGGCCAGCCAGGTGCGAACAAGAGCATCACTCGCATCCCAGTCATCAAACTCAGGAGAGGTGCGAGGAGGAGGGTCATCGGTGAGGTGATGACGCTTGCGTTGAGAATGAAGGAGAAAGGTGAAAGAAACGCTCCAATCGGGATAGTTGGAGCCCACAAGCTTGGAAAGGGTGCCAAGGTTACCCGAAGGAGGAGGAGGAGAAGGAGCTGCAGGAGTAGTGGTGAGACCGGAGGTAGTCATAGAACCCGGAAGCAGAAGAAGCCGCACGAACAGAGGCGGTTAGAAAAACAGAGGAAGCCGCGCGAACAGGAGCGGCTAGAAAGAGGCACTGCGGGGAAGAGGTCGCGCGGACTGAAAAGGCCGAGCGAACAGAAGAGAGGAGAAGAGCAGGTGACCGCGACCAAGATGCGGGTAAGAAAGAGACAACCCGCACGGTCAGGCAGATCACAGCAGCGGCAAGAAGGCGGGCAAAGGCACGGCGGGGAAGAAGTCGCACGAACTGAGAAGCCCGAGCGAACAGAAAAGAGGAGAAGAGCTGGCGACCGCGACCAAGATGCGGGTGAGAAAGGAACAACCCGCACGGTCAGGCAGATCACAGCAGCAAACCGCGTGGAGAGAGACAACACACACGCGGACAGGGACAGACCGCAACGACTAGGAAGTCGGAGAGGCAAGAAAGAACAAGAGGCGCGGCGACAACTAAACAGGTCGGCGCGACAAAGAGAAGAAGGAGAGGAGAACCAAGAAGGAGCAAGCCGCGCGAACAGGTCTGCGGACAAAAAACAAGCCGCGCGGATACAAACAAGCCGCGCGGATAGAAGAGAGGGCAAGCCGCGAATCAAGTCGCAGAACGCCGAAAAGAAGCCGCGAACAACAGAGGGCGCACAGAATAAGGAGGAAATGACCGTGGCCTCTGATAGCATGTTAGAAAGTAGAGACAAGAAGCGAAAAGACTAGAACAAGAGAATAAACTTTTGAATAATTGAAATTTTATTATCCAAAAAAGATATCATTTACAAAGGTATGGCCTCCCTTATATAGAATGGAGGAGATAAGAAAGAGAGTATACAAACAATGTGGGACTAAACATTTACAGGCTGAGCGGCTAGAATAATGGAGACCGATCAGGCCGCGCGGTTAGACAGATGGGATAACCGCTCGGCAACTTCAGCAGGATAGAACAAGCCGTAGAGTGAGACCGCCAGACCGCCCGGTCTACAAACCGCTGGATCAGACCGCTAAGCCGCTCGGTCTACAAACCGATGGATCAGACCGCTAAGCCGCCCGGTCTAATACTTCAACAGAGGTTAATTAAACTATGGAAAGAACATGTAAAAAATATAACACTTGATCTAGAATCTCTTTGCATTAAAATAAAATTTTATGAAATAATAAAATACAAGCTTCTAATTACTTAGTTCGATCATGAATGTTCCCAAAATACAAAAGCATCTCTCTCGAGAATATGCTCTCCACTAAACTTAGGTTGATCGATTAAGACCTCTCGGCCAATCGAAACTCTTAAACTTGCTTTAGTTGGTGAACACCACTATTGGATTTGATTCAAATCCGGAAGATTTATGTCATCCTCTCTTGAGGTGTGCATGCAACTTATTCTACCTTTGAGTGATCTACTTGTATTCACAATCTCTCGGTAAATCTAGGATACAAATCTAGGGTCGAAAACATATTCATGTCATATGAATTTGACGCAACTAAATTCAAAGATAAATCGAAGTGAATAATAGAAAGCTTGATAATTTGAGAAATATAAATAAGTTTATTTCATCCAAAGTTCATCATGAACAAGTGCTAAATGAAATTTAGCTACTCGGCATGATAAAGGAATTACATTAAAAGAGAGACATGATTGCAAATAAAAAGTACTTGAATTCAAAATTATCAAAGCAAAACTAAAGATAAACTAAGAAATGAAAATTACATGAAAGAAATGCAAAAAATTCTGAAAAAAACTCTAAAGTTTAACACTAATCTTCCTCTGCAGCTTCTGGCATTGCTTGGAATTTATAGTGAACTTTGATGGTGAGTCACGCCTCTAGGTCACGCCCGTGACTCGGGGGGCGTGTCAGGTGCAGAACCATCGTCTTGAAAGCCCAGGAATGTTGGGGGAAAACCATCAAAATCTGTTAAACTACGGCTCACGCCTGTGATCTAGGGCGTGTCATATTTGTTTCAGAAAACGGCGGGAACTCAAATCGGCGGGAGTTAATTTGGCGGTTGTAGAAGTGGTCACGCTCGTGACCTAGGGCATGTAAACTTGGAATGACTCGGATTAGAAACTGACTTCTTAATACTGCATCACGACCAGAGCTGGTTGTCACGCCAATGGGTCATGCCCGTGACCTAGACGTGTAACTTTAAACCGATGTGTCACTGTAATATGGAACTCCTTTGGCAGGTCACGCCCATGTCCGGTGTCATGCTCCATGTCATGCTCGTGGCATGGGTCGTGTAATTTTAAATGATGTGGAATGGCTCCAAAACAACTAGAAGCAGGTACGGCTCATGATATGGGTCACGCCTCCAGGTCATGCCCGTGACTGGGGGGGCGTGTACTTGAGTTTTTTTTAGATTTCGTCAGACTATCCTCCTGATCAGTCCTATTAGCTTCACATTGATAATTGCAGCCCAGATTAACTTGAAGTTAGAAAAGAAAGTAATTAATACAAATATTAATATAAACTAAATAAAAGTTAATTATTTATTAAATAAAAACTATATTAAAATAATTATGAATAATGTCTTATCAAATATTCTCATACTTAAGCTTTTGTTGTTCTAGAACAAATCTATGAGAAATATTTATAAGAAATTAATGTAATTTTTAATTAAATAAAAAATTTATTAAATCAAAAGAAAGCTAAAAATAAAATTTATGAATTCAAAAATTATGTCCTAAATTATGAAATAAAATGAGAAGAGAAAGATATTTAACAAAAAGTCATATAAATTAATTAGCATTCAAAATTGACTAAAAAGAGACATAAAAGAAAAAAAATTTAACTACTACTTATGTTCTCTTAATATTTTAATCTAAGTCCAAAATAATTATATTGGCTAATAGGGTTTGAGGAACAAGGAATATGAAGAGATTTTGATTGGAGGTGATGAATTTTATTCTCTCACCTCACGCATTTTTTCATTTTTTTTAAATATTTGCATATGTTTATCAAGAAAATGATGAATTTTATCCTCTCATTTTCCATGATATGTGAACAAATATATATATTTTTTCTCTCTACATATAAAAATTAAAATAATTGAGAGTAATGAGTTTTATCCTCTTACTCCACCTTTTATTTTTGTGGGTTGTATATGTGTACTAAGGAATGTTAGGTTCTCATGACATATAATCTAAGCAAAAAAAGAAAACTGCATCTGTTTATCAAGGGATAATGAATTTTATCCTCTTATCCACATGACATATGATCTAATAGAAAAATAAGAGAAAGGCTTAACAAATTTTTGATTAAAGTAAAAAACTAAAAGAGTAACTAAATAGATTATATTTTCTTAAAAATCTTAAAGCATAAAGTGAATATAATTGAAATCTAAAAAGTTAAGCAAAGTACTATGAAATTGAAACTAATTAGAATAATAAGAGAAAAAGTGCAAAGAAATCACTCTAAACAAATTGATTCATAAGATATTTCTTAAAATTAAATCACCTAAAAATTAAATCTAACTATCTATGATGAAATAAAAGGCTAAAAAATTAAAATTATAAAAAAAATTTAAATGAACTCAAAATAAATTTCTGAAAATAACAAATAAACTAAATAAGGGTTTATTATTATTTTTTGAATTTTTCTTTATTTTTTTTAAATTAAAATCATTTTTTTTTTGTTATTTCTTGAACTTTCTGGGGACTACCCAATGACAGGTTCACAAGGTACTAGACAGTTTTGTGAGATGAAAACTCAACACAGCCCTTTCCAAAAAAAATTAAATTTTAGTTTTTTATTTTTTTTTTATTTTTTTGAAAGATTTTTCATCATTTTAAAAACAAACTTTTCCCCAATACTTGAAAATAAACAATAATAAGAGATCTCACATCCATACTTAAAAATAAACATTGTCCCCAATGTTTATGAGCCAAATAGCAGGGGAAAAGAAAAAGAAATCAAATGCATTGAAGATTAAATTACAAGAAATTTAAAAGATAAGCAACGAGTGTCTACCAAGAGCACTCTTCTTTTTCCCGTCTTTAAGCTAGACAGTTATAGTTAGGATAAGGGAAAATAAAAAATTGAAGTGAGCGAGCAACTCCCTTAATTCACGCTTAGGTGAATAAACCAAAGACGCTCGCCCGACTACTCCTCAACTTGATTTTTAATTTTTCTTGTTGTAGCAATCAGCTTGAAAAATGTAAATCCAAATCATCTATACATACCTGAGATGATTTGAATTTTTGTAGATGCGAAGTAAATGGATCGGGGATGACGTTTAATTGCAACGGCTCATCTTTTTCATCAAAACCATTAGTATAAGAAAATTAAAAAAATAAACATTTTAGAAAAAATTTTGCAAGGAGGGTATTGCAAAACTATAAGATCAAGCTCTGGTTGTTTATTTTCTAAAATAAAATTATTATCCGAGAATTCATTTAAAATAAAATCATTGGACACACCATGTTCATGAATTTGAATTCATAAATATTTATAGGTTGTGCATGAAAATTTATGATGAAGATGAGAGAAATCACGAGAATTAGGAGAAAAAACATGTTCTTATTCTATTTCACTCGATGCATCCATACAATTAATAAATTCTTGAAATAATAATTTTTTTCTTCATCTTCAGAATAAAAAAACTAAGGGGCATGTGAAAATTCATGTTCCTCAATAGCTAAATTGTCTAAAGATGGTGAAAAATCACTAGTACATGAATTAATAGTTTCTAAATTTTGGGAAGGAGAAAGAACTTGAATTTGCGAAAATTGCCCAAAATTAGAAGAAAAATCTTGTGATGCGGAAGAAAAACAAAAAATTCAGATCTAAAGAATTATTTTTACTACTCCAGAATCTTTTTGGGTGATCTTGCGAACAAGAAAAATCAATAGCCAAGTTGGAAAAAAGTATTAAAATCAGAAATATTATCCTCGTTGAAGCTCGAAAAATTATTCTCATGAAAATTAGTAAAATCAGAAAAATTGATTTCATGAAAATTTGCAAAGGAGTTATCATTAAAGTGGGAATAATTATTTTCATAGGAAAAATTTTGATAATAATAATAAAGATCACACTTCTCACTTGGATGAGGAGCATAACAATAATAACAAAATATTTAGTGCTTTCGTGGGGCTTCCAAAAGATTTACTTTAGTTTGAAGTTTGACAACCTTAGCGACTAAATTAGATAATATTTTTTTTGAGAAAGAAAATTAAAAACAGCCTTTACTTAATAAAAAATGAATTTGAAAAAGAAAATTAAATAGAGAAATGGAGGAGAGAAAAATAGAATGATAGAATTAATAAAATTCGCGCTTTCAAAATATCAACAATAATAACTCCCCGACAATGACGTCAAAAACTTTATGGTTAAATTTGTGATTAATAATATCTCTAAATTCTACGAACTAATGACAAGAGCGCCTATCGTTCTTCGTATATGATATTTTAAAATAAAATATCAAGTGTCGTATTCTTCCGAGCTCGTTGACTATTTCTACTCACACAAATTAATATTATTTTATCAGAATATAAAAAAAGATTAATTAAATTATCGAAAGAAAATGAAATAAAATATAGCACTTGATCTAGAATCCATTTGGATTAAAATAAATTTTTCTGAAATAATAAAATGCAAGCTTCTAATTACATACTTCAACCGTGGAGGTTCTCAAAATACAAAAGTGTCTCTCTCGAGAGTACGCTCTCGACTAAACTTAGGAGGATCGATTAAGGCCCCTCGGGAAGTCGAAACCCCTAAGCTTGCTTTAGGCGGTGAACCCCACTATTGGATTTGACTATAATCTGGAAGATTTATGTCGTCCTCTCTCGAGGAGTGCATGCAACTCCTTCTACCTTTGAGTTATCTACTCGTATCCACAACCTATTGGTAAATATAGGATACGAATCTAGGGTCGAAAACATATTAATGTCATATGAATTCAATGCAACTAAATTCGAAGATAAATCGAAGTGAATAATAGAAAGTTTGATAATTTGAAAAATATAAATAAGTTTATTTCATCTAAAGTTAATCATAATCAAGTACTAAATAAAATTTAGCTTCTCAACATGATAAAGAAAATACATAAAAATATAGACATGATTGTACATGAAAAGTACTTGTATTCAAAATTACCAAAGCAAAACTAAAGATAAACTAAGAAATGAAAATACATGAAAGAAATGTAAGAATACTGAAACAAATTCTAAAATCTAACTCTAATCTTCCTCCTCAGCTTCTGGCATTGCCTGGAATTTATAGTGAACTTTGATGGTGAGTCACGCCCCTAGGTCTTGCACGTGACTTGGCGGCGTGTAAGGTGCAGTACCGTCGTCTTGAGAGCCCGGAAACATTGGAGAAAAATTGCCAAAATCTGTTAAACTACGGGTCATGCACGTGACCTAGGGCGTGTCATGTCTATTTCAGAAAATGGAGGGAACTCGAAATGACGGGAGTTAATCTGGCAGTTGTAGAAGAGGTCACGCCCCTAGGTCACGCCCGCGACCTAGGGCGTGTAAGCTGGGAACGGCTCAGACCGGAAACTGACTTCTTAATGTTGTGTCACGCCCTGAGCTGGTTATCATGTCTATGGATCATGTCAGTGACTTGAAGGTCATGCCCGTGTAACTTTAAATCAGGGTGTCACTGGAATCTGAAACTCCTTCGGCGAGTCACACCCGTGTCTGGTGTCACGCCCCATGTCACGCCCATGAGGGCGTGTAATTTTAAATGATGTGGAATGGCTCTGGAACAGCTAAAAGTAGGTCGCACGACCCATGACATGGGTCACACCTCCAGGTCACGCCCGTGACTGGGGGGCCGTGTACTTGTGATTTTTCCAGATTTCCTCAGATTCTTTCCGGATCAATTCTATCATCTTCAAATTGATAATTGCAGCACAGATTAACCTGAAGTTAGAAAAAAAGTAATTAATACAAATATTAATATAAACTAAATAAAATTGATTATTTATTAAATAAAAAATATATTAAAATAACTATGAATAATGCTTTATGAAATACCCCTTCATAGGTATTTATAGATGTGTTATCATCAATCACATCCACTCAATGAGTAGTTACCACTAGTGGTTAATTTTCACTTAAGTGGGTAGTTATCCCTATAATGATTAATTATTAACCATTCATTCTAAATAAGGAGTTATCATATAATTAGTAGTTATTGACAGTAGCATAAATGGAGATTTATTGACCATATTAGTAAAATAATTTTGGAATTAATTAATTAATTTAATATTATAAATAAAAAAATAATTAAATAATTAATATTTAAATCAATTATTTTAACATTCTCCTACTTGGTCAATACTTCCACTTAGTTTAATCTGAAAACATACTAATCTAAGAAATACGATACATGAATCATGACGATAAGTCCTCTATTGTATTTTGTAATATCATCTGTGTATCATATGTACAATCTCTCAGATATAATCTACATATGACAACATTATTTAATAAGTAAACCATATGTTTATTTAACATCCTGCACAGAATAAATTTTTTCATCAATATTAAGAATACACAATCATATGAGAAAAACACCACAAAATAAGAGTTTCATAAATCATATTGTTCATTGTTGCGGGCTAGCTCGATGTCTCGGTTGGACCGGATTCAATTGGACCGTCTTAACTTGCGGAGCGGTCGAGCGCACATACAGTCAAAGAGAAAGAAAAGTTGATTCAGGATGTGATGATGTGGAAAAACCACTCAATTGGTTAAAAAATCATGCAACTGGATCTGTGCCGGTCTAAATCAACTAGTTGCTCGTGATTACAATGCGTTATGAGAATCGGGGCGACAGGCTGCTCCCGTTACAATCATGGGGTGAGAGAGAAGGTCTACGGCTCCTAGAGGGCAACAGGCTGCGGCGCGGGAGCGATTTGCACACTGGAATGCGTGAGATGGCACCGGCGCTCTGAAGCTTGGAGCGCGGGTTCGTCGTGCGTCTGCTTGCAGGGGTCACCTTCCTCCTTCTACTCGCTCCGGGACTTCGACGTTTTGTTGTTGGTGGTGCGCTGGTGGCTTGTGGTGGCTCGTGGTGGCTGGAGGATGATCCGAGGGAGGAGTCCGACAGAGCTATCGCCTGAGGAAGAAGATGACTGGGAGCCAAATTAAAAGATAAGTTATGAGGAGCCCCTGGGGCTCCTTTTATAGCCCCCTGGGGAAGATCATGCCGGCCCCCACCACTAATGTAGTGGGTTAGTGGGTGGTTACACACCAGATCGGACGGCGAAGAAAGCCCACCGTGATCGAACAATGGGTAAGCCGTCGATGGCGGTGGGAAAGGCCATGCGCCGGCGGCGGCCAGCCAAGGGGAGGCATGGACCGCCGCCAGGCCAGCAGCGACCTGGCCCGCGACCGCAGTCTAGTCGGCGGTGGCCTGGCCGGAGCCCGCGGCCAGGCCACCGGTGGCCTGGCCAGCGCCCGTGGCCTGGCCGGTGGGCGCGACCTTGCCGGAGCCCGTGACCAGACCAACGGCAGCCTATCCGGTGCCCGTGGCCATGCCGGCGGGCGCGACCTGGCCGGCCACGGCCTGGCCAGTGGCGGGCTAGCCGGCGGAAGCGGCCTGGCCGGTGGCGACCGGGTCGGTGGTCGCGGCCTGGCCAGCGGCAGGATAGCCGGCGAGAGCGTCCAGGCCGGCTGCGGCCTGGCCGCGGTCTGTCAGGCGGCCATGACGGCGACCTAGCCGGCCATGGCCTGCGACCTGGCTAGTGACTGCTGTTCGGCCGTGGCCTGCGGCCTAGCCGGCGACTGATGCCCGGCCGACGGGGGGCCTCGCTAGTGGTGACAGCCTGTCGACAGCTGCGGCGGCCAGCCGGTGCCGGCGGCGGCCATCCGGTGGTTACCCCCCAATGGGGGTGGTTTTCATAAGTGGGGAGAGGGAGTGGGCCCAACCCCCCATGTTGTCCTCATTATGGGAGGTGGGGTTGACTAGTCAACCCCATGATCTCCCATTTTGGGGGAGATCATGGGGGAGCCTTCCTTATAAGTGATGGTGGAACCCATCAATTACCCCCCAAATTCTTCTTGCCGGAGAGCGCATCGAGAGAGGGAAGAAGGATTTCCTGCTGCCACCCTTTTGCACTGTCATGACAACTTCTTGCGAGAAGGTGGAGACGGTGAAGGGCAGTGTTTCGAAGGTACTCGAAGCGATCTTTCTGCAGGACAGTCAGCCGACAAAAACCCGCCGAACTTGGCCATGCGCGGCCTGGCGCGCGCCCCGGGTGACCTAGCCGGCAGGCCACGCGCACCCATGCCACGCATGCGGGTGGCCGCGTGCGGCCTGCCGCGGCCGCGCGCGGCCTGCCGGGCACGCGGCAGGCCGCCCACACTCATGTCGCGCTCATGGTAGGCCGCGCGCGCCCAGGCTGTGTGCGCCCAGGCCGCACACACCCAGGCCGCACACACCTAGGCCCGGTGCGTACCGAGCCGCGTGCATGCAAGAATGCGCGGGCCGCTTTTTTCCCTTGACTGGGTGCGTGGTGCACATTTGTTTTGTGCGCAGTTTGGGCAAACTTGACAACTTTTATCTTTGTGTTGTGCAGGTCTTGAAACGTTCTTCTAGTCCGATGTGATTGCCCTCCTATTTAACCGAAGACGGTGTGGAGATTTGGAGGAAGAAATATGGGCTCCCTGCTAGTCTGGAGGAAAGGATCCCTCATGCCGAGGAGCGAGTCCAGAATCCTCCTCGTGGTTGGCTGACAATTTGTAAAGTTTCCATGAGGTCCAGCTTCCGCTTCCCGCCGTGCGAGGAGGTGATCGAGATCTTGAATTTCTGTGGGGTGCCAATTTCATAGTTTGTCCCGGTTGGAATTTCCTGAATTATGGGATTGGCCGCATTCTTTCGCGAGCATGGAGGATGGCTTTCCTTGAACTAGTTCCGAGATTGGTGCGACGTTCGCTCTGATGGCGGCGAACGGGTGGAGGTTCGCAGCAACAAAAGTTGGTCGGAGTTTGAGCCTCAAAAAGATCGTCGACATGGGAACACTTTGTTTGGGTATGCTAGGAATTCATGGGGCCTTCCCGAGGCATGGGACACACTGCCAGACCACTGTCGTCGAGCAAGGGGGAAGGAACGAGAATTCTCTCCGGTGCTTGGGTTTTCAGAGCCTCGCGAACTAGCCAACCGCCTTTTTAATATTTTTGTCTATGTGGAGGAGAAGCGCCTGCTGCAGTATGGTATCTCTTCGGATGCAGCTCAGATCTTTAGGACTTCTCAGGGAGGGGGTCGAAAGAGGAAAACTATGGCGGCCCCTCTTGACGATCTTGATACGGCGACGACAGTGGCCCCTTTCGATGTCTGTCTCGAGTCAACTCCTGAGGTGCAGATACTTGCATCCCTGGTTCCTTAGGGGTCTTCGGAAGAGGTGTCCCCTTGGATGTCCTCTTCCTTGAGGGCAATGAGTGATGCAGTAAGTGCCTTGACTTGTTGTGGAGGTTTTTTCTCTTTATTATTGGTGTTAAGGCCTGTATTTTCCTTGCGCGGATAGAGACCCAAGCCCAGATTGTGGTAACCTGGAATGACCACTATGTGAGTTTGAAGGATGGGTACCTTGCCCTTCAGGAGAAGCTCCGGTTGACGTCGAGCTCACTTGCCTCCCTAAAGTATGAATATGATTGGGACATTGCGCGGTTACGCCAGACCGGGTCGGTGCTGAAATCCGAGCTAGAGGATGCACGTGCAGCCTTGGAGGTGGAGAAAACCCTGGTAGAGAAGACCACACAAATATTGAAGCACTCAAAGGAGGTGACTTCGGGCTTGGAGTCCCAATTACAGGCGGCGCTGGAGGAAGCCACCGGTCTTGAGACTCAGCCACGGGCGGCAAAGGCCCAAGTGGAGATGTTGTGTTATGATAGCCACATGTCGGAGTTGAAGGCTGCGGGACTTGCAGAATACCTGGAATCATTGGACTATATGAGAGACTATAGTTTGATTGCAGAGGAGGTTCGTGACGAGATTTGGTCCAAGGAGGTGGAGCCCTATATGGATGATGTTCGTGAGCTAGTGCTCCGACGCAGTGTTTCGAAGGCCTTCCACCTGGTTAGCAAGAGCTTAGGATGTGACACATCCGGCTTTAGCTTTGCAGATGTTTCCGAAGACGAGCGTTTTGGCTCGGGCGACGAGTAGTACCCTTTTATCTTTGCAACTGTGTATTTGCATTTTGTTATTTTAGTTGGTCGTTGAAAGAAATTATACCTAATCACCTAGAGGGGGGGGGGTGAATAGGTGACCTTAATCTTTTTAAACTTTTAGGCAGAATTAATCACAGAATTCACAAAACTTTAAACAGTAAACACAGAATCAGTCACACATATAGTACACACAGTTTTTATAGTGGTTCCCCAAGGTCTGGGTACATCCACTTTCCCCCTTCTCCTATCTAGTAGTGTACTAGATTCGGCCAAACTTCTCCACTACTCCTCAGATCCTCAGATCTTACAGCTCAGAACCCCAAATAGGTTCCTACAACTCAGAGTGATCCCACTCCTACAACTCAGGCACACAGCCCTACCACTCAGTCTTCACAAAGACCTACACTCAGCATTCAACAAGGCCTACACTCAGCCCTCAACAAGGCCTACACTCAGAGAAATGAATCTCCTACACTCAGGCACACAGGCCCTACCACTCAGCCTTTATAATTTCAGGCTTACAACTCAGATCCCTTAGGATCCTACAAGAAATAAAAATTACAAAGTATATAACCACAACTCAGAATGAGAGAGAAGAGTTGACTGGTTTCTTGATGAGTTCTTGGAAGAACTTTGCTGAGATCAACCTCCCTTAGATTTCTTCAAAGCTTCTTGAATTAGAACACAGTAGGGTTGAAACTCTATGCAGATGATCTTCAATCACTGCTGACTTAAGAATCAGATCTCAATCTGAAACTTTCTTCACAGCCTGGTTCAACAGCTGTCTTCTTAGAAGGAGCTCTCTCTCTCCAACTTCTTAGATCTTCACTTGAAGGTCTTCTTCTTTTAGTGTTGTTAGATCTTCAATGAATCCAATACTCAATCTTCAATTAATCGCTCTATCCTGTCGAAGGAGAAGGGTCTTTATATAGACTTTCTCCAAGGTAACCGGCTGTTCCGGTTTCTAACAACTTTCTGACAGCTCTGACAGTTGTAGTAGACCGGCTGGAATGGCAGCTGTCAAGTCATCCAGTCACTTCTTGAATTTTCTGTAACTGTCTGAAAGTGTTGAGACAGTCAGTCTTTAAGTATCGACACTGATAGACTAAGTGTTGACACAAGTAGACTAAGTGTCGACACTAGCCTTCATGGTGTCGACACAACTCCTTGTGTTGTAGAATCTGCTTCTCGACACTGCTTCTTCAACATGTGTCGACACAGATCTTGTGTGTCGACACAAGTCCTTCTTCTTCAATACTTAGTTGATTTCTGCAAAGTGTCAACACAACTCCTTTGTGTCGACACATCTTCTTGTGTCGAAACTTTTTAAGTGTCGACACATCTTCTTAGTGTCGACACATGCCTTCTGTGTTGAAACATTTGCTGAGTGTCGACACATCTCCTTTGTGTCGACACATTCCCTATGTGTTGAGACTTTTGCTGAGTGTCGACACATCTCCTTTGTGTCGACACATTCTTCATGTGTTGAGACTTTTGCTGAGTGTCGACACATCTCCTTTGTGTCGACACATGGACTTGAACTCTGTTGAAGTTTGCTGAGTGTCGACACAGCCTCCTAGTGTCGACACTTTTGATGTCGACAAAGTTCTTCTGGGTGTCGACATTGCTTCTAAGTGTCGACACAGATATTGTTGACAATTCTTCACTGAGTGTCGACACTGCCTGTATGTGTCGACACTTTGCTTTTGGTGTCGACTCTGCCTTTCTGGTGTCGACACAATTACTCCAAGTGTCGACACAGCTTCTCTGGGTGTCGACACAAGTCTTCTTAAGTGTCGACACTTTTCTTCTAGGTGGTCGACACATGGACTTAGAACTTTTAAGCTTTCCCTGCAATTACTTAACCTGCACACATCAACTCAAAAACACATCAAATACACCATGATGTATATCATTGAGCAGGGTGAGGCTTCTTCAAATCTAGTACATTTATTTCAATGTACCCAACAATCTCCCCCTATTTGGAGAAGTCATAACCCTTAGTCAATGATATACACCATACATAACAAATTCACAGTATGATGTAAAACAATATTAAATGACAGTGTAAGTACATAAACATGTATAAACAAAACATATATACACAAATATCTCAGAACAGTAATGTAATAGATTTAACACATATCACATTGTTCTAACAACTTCAACATTTTCATTATTCAAAAGTTTACAGAAAGTTGAATGCAACTGATTACACATAGTAAACTTAAGAAAAATTTCTATCCTAAGGCAGCTCAGGCTCATTGATAACTATGCCCTTTCTAGATTGAATCTTTGCTTGAACTTGAGCATCTTTGTCATCAGCAGGCTTCTTCCCTTTAAGATCTATCTTTTTCTGCTCTTCAGCCTTGATCTTCTGCCTTTCAAAATAATGATAAGGCTTTGGGAAGTACTTGCTAGGCTCCTGTGCAGTAGGAGGTAGCTTTCCCATCTTAGCCTTTCTTCTATATTGAACAATAGCCTCTTGCATGTTCTCATGTTTCCTCCACTCTTGTTCAAAGTACCATTTGCCTCTATCCAGAATATTATCTTTAGCAGCCTTCCAAGCAGTCAAAATGATATTCCTGGAGGTGGGGCTCCATTGTTCAAAATCAGGTCTCAATTCAGCTTGCTCTCTGAATCTTTTCTTAGACAATTGAGTCTCTTGTTCCTTTAATAAGGCCTCTTGCTCTTTGAGTATTGCCTCTGGCACTGGCTGAACTACTTTCTCAATGATGACATTCTGATTTCCCTCAGGAGGACTATACATTGACTGTATCTCTTGATGTATCATATCAAAGCCTGGTGGAGGGTATACCACTTGAGCAACTTCAGGTTGCTCTCCTCCAAGATAGGCAGGATTGATTCCAGACTCTGCAACATTGTCATCATCACATAAGGGTGGATATCCAAGGGTGGCTCTGATGGAATTGGAAATCCATTTGGCATGATCAGAGCCGGCCTTGACTAATACCCTCTCCCCCTTTATGACTTCTCTCTCAATGTGATCCCTCAAATCATCTTTCCGAAACCTTATCTGTGCATTCAGATAGTTTACTCCATCTTTATAGAAGGGTTTCAACCTTTGGAGCTTTTCAGTTATAGCCTTTTGAGAGTCTTCAATAGAAGTGTTAACAGCAGTTAGGCTCTCTTGCAATTTCTTGTCAAATCCAGCCTTGGCAGTAGCACTTGCTGTAGTCTGACCAGCAACTATATTCTTCATTTCAGTTATAATAGCATTATGTGAAGCAGTGAGATTATCATTCATCCTTATCTGATTTTCCAGAACATAGCCTTGCTTCACTTCTAGCTCATCAAGTTTTGTCTTTAGTTTTTCTTGATGTGTGGCCAGATAGACTACTGCATTGCCACCCTTATGGAAACAATCAGTCATTTCCTTTTTGTTAAGATTCACTTCAAATCTGATAGATTTGATGTCTTGTGCAAGATCAAACTGCAGTGACTTATGCCCTTCATCTACATATTTTTCCAGAGCTTGCCTTTGCACATCAAGCTTAATCTATAAAGCCACCATCAGTGAACTATAGTCAGTAGATGGGGCAGGCTGTGGAGCAACTGTATGTAGGGCTTTCTTATAATTCTGGCTTCTTCTCTTGAAGACCTGGAACTTCCTCTTCTTGGCCCTAACAGCCTCTTCATCCTCTAAAGCAGATGTGTTAGCAATAACCACTCTTTCTTTAGGACTAGGAGGTAACTCCTTCTCAGTCCTCTGTGGTTCTTCAACATCCTTTGTGAAAGAAATTGTACCTAATCACCTAGAGGGGGGGGGTGAATAGGTGACCTTAACCTTTTAAAACTTTTAGGCAGATTTAATCACAGCAAACTGAATTAATCACAGTATTCACAGATCTTTACACATCATACACAGAATCAGTCACACATACAGAGTACACATAGTTTTATAGTGGTTCCCCAAGGTCTGGGTACATCCACTTTCCCCCTTCGCCTATCTAGTAGTGTACTAAATTCGGCCAAACTCCTCCACTATACCTCAGATCCTCAGATCTTACACTCAGAACTCCAAACAGGTTCCTACAGCTCAGAGTGATCCCACTCCTACAACTCAGTCTTCACCAAGACCTACACTCAGCCAACAAGGCCTACACTCAGCCTACAACAGGCCTACACTCAAAAAAATGAATCTCCTACACTCAGGCACACAGGCCCTACCACTCAGCCTTTATAATTTCAGGCTTACAACTCAGATCCCTAAGGAACCTATAAGAAATTAAAAATACAATGTATATAACCTCAACTCAGAATAAGAGAGAAGAGTTGACAGGTTTCTTGATGAGTTCTTGAAAGAACTCTGTTGAGATCAACCTCACTTGGCTTTCTTCAAAGCTTCTTGAATGTAGAACACAATAGGGTTGAGTCTCTCTGCAGCTGATCTTCAATCACTGCTAACTTAAGAATCAGAACTAAGTCTGAAACTTTCTTCACAGCCTGGTTCCAACAGCTGTCTTCTTGGAAGGAGCTCTCTCTCTCTCCAACTTCTTAGATCTTCACTTGAAGGTCTTCTTCAATGAATTGGTTGATCTTCAACAACTCTTTTTCAATCATCTTCTTCTGTTGACAGAATGAGCCTATATATAGGCCTTCTTCATGGTGACCGGCTGATCCGGTTTCTAACGACTTTCTGACAACTCTGACAGTTGCAGTAGACCGGCTGGAATGGTAGTTGTCATGTCATCCAGTCACTTCTTGAATTTTCTGTAACTGTCTGAAAGTGTCGAGACAGTCTGTCTTTAAGTGTCGACACTTATAGACTAAGTGTCGACACAAGTTGACTAAGTGTCGACACTAGCCTTCATGGTGTCGACACAACTCCTTGTGTTGTAGAATTTACTTCTCGACACAGCTTCTTCAGAATGTGTCGACACTGATATTGTGTGTCGACACAACTTCTTGTTCTTTAGTACTTAGTTGAATTCTGTAAGTGTCGACACAACTCCATTGTGTCGACACATCTTCTTGTGTTGATACTTGCTGAGTGTCGACACATTTTCTTAGTGTCGACACCTGCCTTCTGTGTTGATACTTGCTGAGTGTCGACACATTTTCTTAGTGTCGACACCTGCCTTCTGTGTTGATACTTGCTGAGTGTCGACACTTCTCCTTATGTCGACACATCTTCTTGTGTTGAGACTTTGGCTGAGTGTCGACACATCTCCTTTGTGTCGACACTTGTACTTAGACTCTGTTGAAATCTGCTGAGTGTCGACACAGGCTCCAAGTGTCGACACTTTCTTCATGTGTTGAGTCTTCTGCTGTGTGTCGACACATTCTTCATTATGTCGACACTTGTACTTGAACTTTGCTGAAGTGTTGCTGAGTGTCGACACAGCCTCCAAGTGTCGACACTTTTGATGTCGACAAAGTTCCTCTGGGTGTCGACACTGCTTCTAAGTGTCGACACAGCTTCTCTGGTCATTTCTTCATTGAGTGTCGACACAGCCTGTATGTGTCGACACTTTACTTCTGGTGTCGACTCTGCATCCCTGGTGTCGACACAATTACTCCAAGTGTCGACACAGCTTCTCTGGGTGTCGACACAAGTCTTCTTAAGTGTCGGCACTTTTCTTCTGGGTGTCGACACATGGACTTAGAATCTTTTCAGCTTTCCCTACAAATACTTAACCTGCACAACTAAACTCAAAACACATCAAATACATTTTGATGTATATCATTGAGTAGGGTGAGGCTTCTTCAAATCAGGTACATTTATTCAATGTACCCAACAATCTCCCCTATTTGGAGAAGTCATAACCCTTAGTCAATGATATACACCATACATAACAAATTCACAGTATGATGTAAAACAGGATTATATAACAGGGTAAGTACATAAACATGTATAAACAAAACATGTTTTCACAAATATATATCAGAACAGTAATGTAATAGATGTAACATACATCACATTGTTCTAATAACTTCAACATTTTCATTATTCAAAAGTTTATAGAAAGTTTTAATACAAGTGATTACACATAGTAAACTTAAGAAAAATTTCTATCCTATTGCTGCTCAGTCTCCTTGATCACAATGCCCTTTCCTGATTGTATCTTTGCTTGGACTGGGGCTTCAACATCTTCAGCAGCAGCAGGCTTCTTTCCTTTAAGATCCTTCTTTTTCTGCTCTTCAGCTTTGATCTTCTGCCTTTCAAAGTAATGATAAGACTTGGGAAAGTACTTGCTAGGCTCCTGGGCAGTAGGAGGTAGCTTTCCCATCTTAGTCTATCTTCTATATTGCACAATTGCCTCTTGCCTATTTTCATGCTTCCTCCACTCCAGTTCATAATACCACTTGCCTCTATCTTGGATATTGTCCTTGGCAGCCTTCCATGCAGTCAGAATGATATTCCTGGAAGTGGGGCTCCATTGTTCAAAGTCAGGCCTCAATTCAGCTTGCTCCCTGAATCTCTTCTTAGACAATTGGGCTTCTTGTTCTTTCTGCAAAGCCTCTTGTTCTTTCAGTATAGCCTCAGATACTGGCTGAACCACTTTCTCTATGATGACCTTCAGAATTCCCTCAGGAGGGATATACATTGATTGTATATCTTGATGTATCATATCAAAGTCTGGTGGAGGGTAAATTACTTGAGCCACTTCATCTTGCTCCCCTCCAAGATATGTAGGATTAATGTCAGACTCTGCAACATTGTCATCATCACATAATGGAGGATATCCAAGGGTGGCTTTGATGGAATTTGAAATCAATTTTGCACGATCAGAGCTGGCTTTGACTAACACCCTCTCCCCCTTTATGACTTCTATTTCAATGTGATCCCTCAGATCATCTTTTTGAAACCTTATTTGTGCATTCAAATAATTTACACCATCCTTATAGAAGGGTTTAAACTTCTGAAGCTGTTGAGCTATAGCCTTCTTAGAGTCTTCAAGAACAGTCTTAAAAGCAGTGATGTGCTCTTGGAACTTCTTATCAAACTCTTCATGGGCAGTAGTCCTTGCTGTAGTTTGAGCAGCAGCCAGATTCTGCATCTCAGTGACTATCACATTATGTGATTCAGTCAAATTGTCATTCATTCTTATCTGGTTTTCTAGGACATAGTCTTGCTTTACTTCTAGCTCATCAAGTTTTGTCTTAAGTGTCTCTTGATGTGTTGCCAGATAGACTACTGCATTCCCTCCCTTATGGAAGCAGTCAGTCATCTCTTTATTGTTCAGATTCATTTCAAATCTGATTGACTTTATGTCTTGTGCCAGATCAAACTGTAGTGACTTGTTCCCTTCATCCACATACTTTTCCAGAGCTTGTCTTTGCTCATCAAGCTTTATCTACATAGCCACCATCAAAGAACTAAAATCTGTAGATGGGGCTGGCTGTGGTGCAGGCTGTGGTGCTATTGTTTGTAAAGCTTTCTTATAATTCTGGCTCCTCCTCTTGAAAACTTGAAATTTTCTCTTCTTGGCTCTTGCAGCCTCTTCATCTTCAGAAGCAGATGTGCTTGCAATATCAACCCTGTCCTTAGGACTTGGAGGTAACTCCTTCTCTGTCCTTGGTGGTTGCTCAGCTTCCTTTTGCTTCTCAGTCTCTTTGCCTGCAGTTTCCTCTATATGCTCCACTTGCTTCCCCTCAATAATTACCTTCTCCCCCTCAACAGCAGCTTTTTCCACTTCAATGTCAGTTTGAAGAAGGTCAGGGAACAGTTCTTCTAAAGTAAATTCTTGTTGAGGATGGAGTGGAGAATCTCTAATCTCATCAACAACTTGATCAGCAACAGATGTGTCCTCCATGACAATATCTTGGGGTTGACTAGGAATCTGAGGTTGCTGATTAACATCAGACAATCTGTCAGTCATATCTTCATTTTCAATAGAGATATCTAATTGGTTGATTTCAGTTATTACCTCAAGTATTGTCTGTGTAGCTTGTTCACTCTCTAGTGGAGTTGGCTCTTCCACTAGTAGAGGCTCCCCCTGGATTAAATCCTGGTGTATTAGGCTTGCTGTGGGTAGCTCCCCCTGCCTCTCAGCATCTTCTTGTCTTTCTGGAGATTGGCCAGCATGTCTAGTTTCTTCTTCATCAGGAGTGAACACTACATGCTCTTCAGAGCTGCTTGATGATTCTTGAGCCACTGGGGCTGTCTTCTTCTTCTTCTACAGGGGTGTTTCTTTCTCAGGAGTTGGCATTTCCTTGGTCAAGACTCTATCCAACCTAGAGAAGATTCTCAAATCCATTCTCCTCATGTGGTTAATCTTAGTTCCAGCTGCTTGACTCATGACCTCTGGAATACTTCCAGCAAGGTAAAGACTCAGAATTCTACCCAAATTGGGCTTCTTCATACTCTCTTTAATTTTCTCAAACACAACTGCAGACCAATCAGTTTCTACTTTGAAAATAATCCTTGTCATGAGGCTAAACATGTGAGCTGAGATTCTGTCATGGCCTCCAGGCTTGCTCAAGATAACTTTGCCAACAATTTCAGATAGAAATTTGCCTTGCATGTTCATTCCCTTCCTGTTGAAAACAGAACCCATTTTCAAGTTGGAGTCCAATCCACACCATGTTAGTGCTTCTCTAGTCTTGGAAGCAGAAACATCTTCTTCTTCCTTAGTCCTAGGTAGTTGAAGTACCTTTCTCAGACTCTTAGAAGAGACCTTCACCTTAGCCCCATGAACTCTTGACTTAATCTTGAGTCCTGATTCATCTAGGGTTGCTCCATTCAGAAACTCCAGGACTTCTTTCTTCTATATCTTGGTCGGTTCGGAAATAAGAAATTCTAACCCTGTCTCTTCTATTAGGGTTATCACGCTTTTGATCTCAGGTTCCGCGTCATCAAAAGCATGTCGCACGAGTTCATAACCTTCATTCACATTCTCTTCGAGCTTGGGCGCCATTAGGGTTTGAAGAAATTTGAATCTAGAGAAGAGAGGTGTCGACACACAAGTTTGGTCTCGAAACTTTGGTGAGCATGTCGACAAACAATGGTGAAACCCTATTTATACCTTTCTAGAATCGAAGATGAAAGGGCGCGTCAAAATACTCAAATTGTGTCGACACTGTTGATAAGTGTCGACACAGACTTATAATGTCTCGACAACCATGTGTCGACACAAGTATAGGCGACAGAATATATGTGTCGACACTTGTTTATGTGTCGACACTGCTTTGTTCGACACTTAGTCGAGACTTTACTAGACTAATTCTAAGTAAAGCCTAAGTGTCGACACCACCTTGGATATGTCGACACCTACTTTTCATGTGGCGACACTAATTCTCTTAAGTGTCGACACTGATTGTCTAGATGTGTCGACACCATTTCTCTGAAATATCGACACCACTTTTCTGTGTCGACACAGACAACTCTGTGTGTCGACACCTTTTTACTTAGCCAATTTTGAAAACTTATTCTAAGTTTATCATACCTAATTCAATTTTAAACCTATTGAATTTGGTTTCTTCTAAAGGCTTAGTATACATGTCAGCTAGTTGATTATCTGTACTAATATACTCTAGGGAAATATCTTCCTTTTCTACATGTTCTCTTAGAAAATGGTATTTTATTTCTATATGCTTAGTCCTACTATGGGAGACAGGATTGTTAGCAATAGAAATAGCACTAGTAGAATCACAATATAGAGGTGTTCTACTTACTTGTATAACATAGTCTTCTAGCTGATGTTGAATCCATAGAAGTTGAGCACAGCAACTTCCTGCAGCAACATACTCTGATTCTGCTGTGGAGATAGCCACACTTGTTTGCTTCTTGCTACTCCATGATATCAGTCTTCCACCTAGGAATTGACAGGTGCCTGTTGTACTTTTCTTATCTTCCTTGCAGCCTGCAAAATCTGCATCTGAATAACCTGTCAGTTCAAAGTCTCCATTCCTAGGGTACCAAAGGCCTAGATAAGGAGTGCCCTTTAGATATCTCAGAATTCTTTTGACTGCTGTCAAATGAGATTCTTTAGGGCAAGTTTGGTACCTAGCACAGACACATGTAGCATACATGATATCTGGTCTACTTGCAGTCAAATACAATAGGGATCCAACTATCCCTCTATACAAAGTCTCATCTACAGGTTTCCCTGCATCATCTTTGCTAAGAGACATACTTGACCCCATAGGAGTTTCCATGGTACTGGATGATTCCATACCATACTTCCTTATCAATTCTAGGGTGAACTTAGACTGGCATATGGATAAACCATTCTCAGTCTGTCTAACTTGAAGACCCAAGAAGAACTTAAGTTCCACCATACTGCTCATTTCAAATTGTCCTTGCATAAGTTTTGCAAACTTTCTGCAAAGACTATTTTCAAAAGACCCAAATATGATGTCATTTACATATATTTGGACTAGTATGATCTTGCCTCTGGATTCCCTAAGGAATAGAGTCTTGTCTATTTTCCCCCTTGTGAATTTATTCTCAATGAGGAAACTAGACAGGGTTTCATACCAAGCCCTAGGGGCTTGCTTTAACCCATACAAAGCCTTCCAAAGTCTATAGACATAATTAGGTTTGATAGAATCAACAAAACCTGATGGTTGTTCCACATAGACTTCTTCTTTCAGATTTCCATTCAGAAAAGCTGACTTGACATCCATTTGGTATACTTTAAACCCTTGATAGGTTGCATAGGCCAAGAACATTCTTATTGCCTCCAGTCTAGCTACTGGAGCAAAGGTTTGATCAAATTCAATACCTTCTTCCTGCCTATATCCCTTAGCAACCAGTCTAGCTTTGTTCTTCACAATAACTCCATGTTTATCCAGCTTGTTCCTAAAGATCCACTTGGTTCCAATTATGTTGTGATCTTTTGGTTTAGGAACAAGCTCCCAGACTTGGCATCTTTTGAACTGGTTCAGCTCCTCTTGCATTGCCTCAATCCAATAAGGGTCTAGGATGGCTTCTTCAAATTTCTTTGGCTCTACTTGGGATAGAAAACTGGAGTAGAGTACTGAACTCAGATTTCTGCTCCTTGTTTGTACCCCTTGTCTTAGATTACCAATAATTTGATTTGCTGGATGATCTTTTAGATGTCTATTTGCTGGAGGTACCTGTCTTCAGGTTGAACTCCTTCAGCTTCTTCAACTTGCTGCACACCTTGGTCTTCTTCTGCATCAGGTGTATCTAGTACTCCCCCTGGACAGCAGCCACTATCATCTACTTGCTGACTTGCAGTAGGTCCTTCTTCTATCGTGAGCTTGTCTATCTTCTCAGTCATACATGTGGAGCTGCATACACTTCTAGACAAATCATTGTTAATGAGTCTAGCTTCATCAAATACTACATGTACTGACTCTTCTACAACTTGAGTAGTCAAGTTGTAGACCCTATAAGCCTTACTGTTGTTGATGTACCCAACAAAGATCCCCTCTTGGGATTTGACAGCAAACTTGGTTAAGTAAGACTTACCATTATTAAGTATATATCATTTACAACCAAAGATCCTGAAATAGGATATGTTTGGTTTTCTGCCTTTCACAATCTCATAGGGGGTCTTGTTGTGGCTCTTGGTGATAGTGGCCCTATTAATTACATGGCATGCAGTGTTTACTGCCTCAGCCCAGAAATATTCTGGGAGAGATGTGTCACTTAACAGGGTTCTACCAGCCTCAATCAAGGTTCTATTTTTCCTTTCAGCAATGTCATTTTGCTGAGGTGTTCTTGGTGAAGAAAATTCCTGAAATATCTCAAACTCTTCACATAGCTTTATCATACTATCAGACTGGAATTCAGTACCATGGTCACTTCTTATTTTGACCACTGTACTGTCTAACTCATTCTGAATTTGTTTGACAAAACTATAGAAGATACTAGGTGTTTCAGAATTCTGTCTAAGGAAGAACACCCAGGAAAACCTTGAGTAGTCATCTACAACTACAAATGTGTAGACCTTCCTATGTAGGCTGTGAACTGGCATAGGACCAAAGAGATCCATATGCAAGAGGTATAAGCACCTCACAGCATCTTTGTTTTCAATGTTATTAAAGGTGGATCTAGTCTGCTTGCCCTTTTGACAAGCTGAGCATATCTCATCTTTAATACACTTAACCTGAGGATCATTCCTCACTAACTCTTTGCTATAGAGTTGGCCAATTGTCTTGTAGTTAAAATGGGCTAGTCTCTTGTGCCATTTGACACAATGAGAGACTTTCTCATCAGCTACAAGACACACTGGAGAAATATTGTTCTCACACATAATGTCTAGACAATAGACATTTCTCTTCCTATAACCAGTCAAAATGATCTCTTGATCATTTGATCTCCTGATATGACAACCATATTTGACAAATGAGATGTCATATCCTAAATCACTCAGCTGACTTATACTAATGAGGTCGTGTTTCAAACCTTTAACATAATCCACTTGAGTAATTGTTATAAGGTTGCTAGAAATGTTACCAAAACCTTTGATGATTCCTTTTTCAGAACCACCAAAGGTGACTTTAGGACCATCCTTGATTAGTGTGTAGTCCTTTATCAATCCCTTAGTTCCAGTCATGTGCCTGGAACATCCACTGTCCAAGTACCATATTGGGGCATAGCCACTTGGACTCTCCTGCAAAACATATTAGTTAACCTTAGAACCCAAAGAATTCTTGAGTTCTTGGTGTTGGTTAGTTTGCTTCTTAACAAAGCTACATGTATCTTTTCTAGCAGGTAGATTGCTACTCACCTTGGCACTAGAATTATGCCAACAGTCTATGGCAAAGTGGCCTACCTTGCCACAACACCAGCACTCAAATCTGTTGTACCTTTGCTTACGTACAACCCTAGCTGTTTTTTCTACAGCAGGCTTGTTGAGTACTGGGGCTTTGCCCTTAGACTTGGACTTTATAGTCCTAGCAGGTTTTGTAAACCCTAATCCAGTTTTACCCTTTTGATGTACAAATTCATCTATCAAAGGTAGAACAGACTTTGGTTTAGAAAACCTTGCAACTATATCTCTCTCCTTCTGAAGACTAATCTCCAGATTTTTGATTTGATCATTCTTAAATGTTATAGTCCCCATCTGAATAACAGTTATGTTCTTCAGCCTGGCTATTTCATTTAGTTTTTGATCAATCATCTTATCAAAATCTGTTGCAGCAACTTTAAGACTGGCAATTTCCTTAGCCTGACTTTTGGCCAAGGATTTGCTTTTCTTCAAAGCTTGCAACACTACTCTATATTCATCAATCAATTGATGAATATCTCCTTCAGATTCAGATTCACTCTCATCACTTGATACTGATGAATCTGATTCTGAATCAGCACAAGAAACTGAACTTGAAGAATAATTTTGTACCTGACTAGGTCCAGGTTGATCCTGGATTGTATCACCTTCAGATAAGGCCATCAGTCCCTGGCACTGATTGTCCTCTTGCTCATATATAGAATTCATTAACTGGATGAACTCCTTTTTTTCTTCTTCATCAAACAGTCCAATGTAAGCTTCAGCTTCTGAATCAGTTTCTGAAGAAGATATATCTGACAGACTTTTGTCCTTCTTTGCAACAAAGGACCTTTACTTTTTGCCCTTGATTTGAGTCTTCTTCTTATCAGTTGACTCTTTCCTTTTCTCTGGACAGTCAGCAACAACATGTCCTTGTTTGTTACAACAATAACAGACTATCTTTGAAGATGTAGTTCTACTTGTCTTGGGCTTTCTCCTGTCATTCTTTGATGACTTCTGTGAAGTGGAAGGCTTAGTCCTCCACTGTTTCTTCTTTAAGAACTTCTGGAAATGTCTTGTGAAAGCTGCAAAGTCCTCATCACTCTCACTGCTTTCAGAATTCTTACTTTCTGACTCATCTATCTCAGTCTCAGCAATTTTTGGGGGTGGAGATGGAGACTTACTTCTATATTTCTTAGTGGCTTCTGTCTTGAATGCCACTGCTCTTTCTTTGTGCTCAATTCTTGTAGTCTTCTCCTCCTCTTTCCTAACCATTAGCTGCATTTCATAGGATAACAGCTTTCCAAACAATGTTGGAGGAGGAATGTCTGCTAACTTGGTCATTTCCCTTATGGCACAAATCTTAGTATCCCAGTCTTTAGTTAGGGATCTCAAGAACTTATCATTCAGCTCATAATTACTGAATTCTCTTCCATAGGACATTAGCTCATTAACTATCCTATAGAATTTCTTATAGCATTCTGTTATACTATCAGACCTGTCTTGCCTGAAACTTTCATACTCTTGATTTAGTAAGGACTTTCTGTCATGTCTTACTTCTTCAGAGCCCTCCATGTACACTATCAGTGTGTCTCACATTTCCTTTGATGTTTTACAGTGAATCAAATTCTGGAATGTGGCATCATCTATTGCACTCACAATAATATTCTGAGACCTTTTGTCCATAGTGGCCAAAATAATTTCATCTTTTGTCATCTCTGAAAAGTCCTTAGGAGTTCTCTGATTTGCATCCAGGACTGATACTTTCATAGGCACATAGGGCCCTTCTTTGACTGTGATATAGATTCTAGGGTCAGAAGCTTCCATGAATAGTCTAACCCTTTCCTTCCAGATGCCAAAAATCTCCTTTCTACAAATTGGCAACTTCATGAATCCAAGTTCTTTGTGATTCTCTATTGAACCCATTTTCTTGATTTTCTTGATTCTGCACTTGATTATACTGAATCTGCCAACAGGATCTTGTACTCAGACAGTTATGTCCTTTTTGAGTAACCTCCCTCTGATACCACTTGAAAGAAATTGTACCTAATCACCTAGAGTGAGGGTGAATAGGTGACCTTAATCTTTTTAAACTTTTAGGCAGATTTAATCACAGCAGACTGAATTAATCACAGCATTCACAGATCTTTACACAACATACACAGAATCAGTCACACACAGAGAGTACACACAGTTTTATAGTGGTTCCCCAAGGTCTGGGTACATCCACTTTCCCCCTTCGCCTATCTAGTAGTGTACTAGATTCGGCCAAACTCCTCCACTATACCTCAGATCCTCAGATCTTACACTCAGAACCCCAAGCAGGTTCCTACAGCTCAGAGTGATCTCACTCCTACAACTCAGGCTCAACAGCCCTACAACTCAGTCTTCACCAAGACCTACACTCAGCCAACAAGGCCTACACTCAGCCTACAACAGGCCTACACTCAGAGAAATGAATCTCCTACACTCAGGCACACAGGCCCTACCACTCAGCCTTTATAATTTCAGGCTTACAACTCAGATCCCTAAGGATCCTACAAGAAATTAAAAATACAATGTATATAACCTCAACTCAGAATAAGAGAGAAGAGTTGACAGGTTTCTTGATGAGTTCTTGAAAGAACTCTGCTGAGATCAACCTCACTTGGCTTTCTTCAAAGCTTCTTGAATGTATAACACAATAGGGTTGAGTCTCTCTACAGCTGATCTTCAATCACTGCTAACTTAAGAATCAGAACTAAGTCTGAAACTTTCTTCACAGCCTGGTTCCAACAGCTTTCTTCTTGGAAGGAGCTCTGTCTCTCTCCAACTTCTTAGATCTTCACTTGAAGGTCTTCTTCAATGAATTGCTTGATCTTCAACAACTCTTTTTCAATCATCTTCTTCTGTTGACAGAATGTGCCTATATATAGGCCTTCTTCATGGTGACTAGCTGATCCGGTTTCTAACGACTTTCTGACAACTCTGATAGTTGTAGTAGACCGGCTGGAATGGCAGCTGTCATGTCATCCAGTCACTTCTTGAATTTTCTGTAACTGTCTGAAAGTGTCGAGACAGTCTGTCTTTAAGTGTCGACACTTATAGACTAAGTGTCGACACAAGTTGACTAAGTGTCGACACTAGCCTTCATGGTGTCGACACAACTCCTTGTGTTGTAGAATTTACTTCTCGACACAGCTTCTTCAGAATGTGTCGACACTGATATTGTGTGTCGACACAACTCCTTGTTCTTTAGTACTTAGTTGAATTCTTGTAAGTGTCGACACAACTCCATTGTGTCGACACATCTTCTTGTGTTGATACTTGCTGAGTGTCGACACATTTTCTTAGTGTCGACACCTGCCTTCTGTGTTGATACTTGCTGAGTGTCGACACATTTTCTTAGTGTCGACACCTGCCTTCTGTGTTGATACTTGCTGAGTGTCGACACTTCTCCTTGTGTCGACACATATTCTTGTGTTGAGACTTTGGCTGAGTGTCGACACATCTCCTTTGTGTCGACACTTATACTTAGACTCTGTTGAAATCTGCTGAGTGTCGACACAGTCTCCAAGTGTCGACACTTTCTTCATGTGTTGAGTCTTCTGCTGTGTGTCGACACATTCTTCATTATGTTGACACTTGTACTTGAACTTTGCTGAAGTGTTGCTGAGTGTCGACACAGCCTCCAAGTGTCGACACTTTTGATGTCGACAAAGTTCCTCTGGGTGTCGACACTGCTTCTAAGTGTCGACACAGCTTCTCTGGTCATTTCTTCATTGAGTGTCGACACAGCTTGTATGTGTCGACACTTTACTTCTGGTGTCGACTCTGCATCCCTGGTGTCGACACAATTACTCCAAGTGTCGACACAGCTTCTCTGGGTGTCGACACAAGTCTTCTTAAGTGTCGACACTTTTCTTCTGGGTGTCGATACATGGACTTAGAAACTTTTCAGCTTTCCCTGCAAATACTTAACCTGCACAACTAAACTCAAAACACATCAAATACATTTTGATGTATATCATTGAGTAGGGTGAGGCTTCTTCAAATCAGGTACATTTATTCCAATGTACCCAACACTTTGGCTTTTCAGTCTCTTTGCTTGCAGTTTCTTCTACAGTCTCCATATGCTCTCCCTCAACATTGACCTTCTCCCCTTCAGCAGCAGCTTTCTCTATCTCAAAATCAGTTTGTAGAAAATCAGGGAACAGTTCTTCTAATGTAAATTCCTGTTGAGGAAGGGCTTGAGAATCTCTTATCTCATCAACCACTTTATCAGCAACAGATGTGTCCTCCATGACAACATCTTGTGGTTGAGATTCTATCTCTAGTATGATTTGAGTAGCTTGTTCACTCTCTAGTGGAGTTGGCTCTTCCACAAGTAGAGGCTCCCCCTGGATTGAATCCAGGTGAATTGGGCTTGCTGAGGGTAGCTCCCCCTACCTCTGTGCATCTTCTTGTCTAGCTGGAGATTGTCCAGCATTTCCAGTTTCTTCCTCATCAGGAGTAAAAATTACTTGCTCTTCAGAGCTGCTGGAAGACTCCTGAGCCACAATGACTGTCTTCTTCTTCTTTTTCTGTGGTGTGTCCTTTACTGGAGATGGCAGTTCTTTGGTCAGTACTCTATCCCACTTAGAGAAGATTCTCAAATCCATTCTCCTCATGTGGTTAATCTTAGATCCAGTTGCTTGATTCATCACCTCTGGAATACTTCCAGCTAGGTATAAACTCAGAATTCTGCCCAGATTGGGCTTCTTCATACTCTCTTTTATCTTTTCAAACATAACTGCAGACCAATTAGTATTAAGTTTGAAGATAATTCTTGTCATCAAACTGAACATATAAGTTGAAATCCTGTCATGTCCTCCAGGCTTGCTCAGGATGACATTGCCAACTATTTCAGATAAGAATTTCCCTTGAATGTTCATTCCTTTTCTGTTGAATACTGATAAAATCTTCAGATTTGAATCCAGTCCACACCATCTTAATGCCTCTCTAGTTTTAGAAGCAGGTACATCTTCGTCCTCCTTTGTTCTTGGTAGTTGAAGTATCTTCCTTAGACTTTTTGGTGAGACCTTGACTTTGGTTCCATGAACTCTGGACTTAATCTTGCGGCCAGAGTCGTCAAGTGAAGCTGCACTCAGAAATTCTAGGACCTCCTTCTTCAAAATCTTGATGGGTTCTGAAACAAGGTATTCCAGTCCAGTTTCAGCAATTAGGGTTACCACGCCTTTGATCTCGGGTTCTGCGTCATCAAATGCGTGTCGCACGAGTTCATATCCCTCATTAACATTCTCTTCTAGCTTGGGCGCCATTAGGGTTTGAAGAAATTTGAATTTAGAGAAGAGAGATGTCGATACACAAGTTTGGTCTCGAAACTTTGGTGAGTGTGTCGACAAACAAAGGCGAAAACCTATTTATACCTTTCTCGAATCGAAGATGAAAGGGCGCGTCAAAATACTTAAATTGTGTCGACACTGTTGAAAAAGTGTCGACACTTACTTATAATATCTCGACAACTATGTGTCGACACAAGTATAGTCGACAGAATATATGTGTCGACACTTGTTTATGTGTCGACACCACTTAGCTCGACACTTAGTCGAGACTCTACTAGACTAATTCTGTGTAAATCCTAAGTGTCGACACCACCTTGGATGTGTCGACACCTACACTGCATGTGTCGACACTAATTCTCTGAAGTGTCGACACAGACTTCCTAGATGTGTCGACATCATTTCTCTGAAATGTCGACACCATCTTTTATGTGTCGACACAGACAACTCTGTGTGTCGACACCATTTTACTTAGCCATTTTTGTAAACTATTCTAAGTTTATCATCCCTAATTCAATTTTGAATTTATTGAATTTGGTTTCATCTAAGGGCTTAGTATACATGTCAGCTAGCTGATTTTCTGTATTAATATACTCTAGTGAAATATCTCCTTTTTCCACATGTTCCCTTAGAAAATGGTATTTTATTTCTATGTGCTTAGTCCTACTATGGGAGACAGGATTATTTGCAATAGAAATAGCACTTGTAGAATCACAAAATAATGATGTTCTACTTACTTGAATACCATAATCTTCTAGCTGATGTTGAATCCATAGAAGTTGAGCACAGCAACTTCCTGCAGCAACATACTCTGATTCTGCTGTGGAGATAGCCACACTTGTTTGTTTCTTGCTACTCCATGATATCAGCCTTCCACCTAGGAATTGACAGGTACCTGTGGTACTCTTTGTAACGCCCCCGAATTTTTCGGCAATTATTTAAGTCCTCGTTTGGCATTACGTCGGCGCATTTCCGGCTCGTGTCGTTGTTAGAGTACCTCGTTAGGTGTTCTTGGAGGTTATAGCCTGTTGTATGGTTTCCCCAGCTAGTCGGCGTCTGTTTTGGAGGCCCGACTGAGCCTTTTAGGGAATCCTTGTGCTTTGGCTTTGGGTGAGGTTAGCCCGGATGTGTGGTCGCCGGAGGTTGTGCCCGACTTCGCTGATGTTTGCGTAGCCCGTGTGTTTAGCTACGGTGCGGAATTGTTCGGAATCCGAGAACGTTAGTTTTCGCGTCTTTTCGACGATTGCTAGTTAGCGAGTCGTCGTTTGTGCGAGCATATTTTCATGTCATGCAAGATTTTAATATTTGGCGTGTGCGTGCCTGCGATTATGTGTTAGTGTGTATGTATAAATATATATATATGTGTGTGTTAGTGTGTATGTATAAATATATATATATATATGTGTGTGAGTGTGTATGTATAAATTTATATGTGTGAGTGTTAGTGTGAATATATATATAAGTATATGTTTATAAATAAATGAGTATATATATATATATATATATATATATATATATATATATATATATATATATATATATATATATATATATATATTATATATATATATATATATATATATATATATATATATATATTATCTCTTTAGGTTATCTCCCCCCAAACCCGACGCAGGCAGCCCGAGCGGAGAAAGAACCAGGCGGAAGCCCTCGCAGTGCTCCGACCGCCCGTTCGCCGGCCTTTTCAGCCCGGATCTCCGGTTCGAGGCCGGATTCGAACTCCTCTAGGCTAGATCTTCGTTCTGAGGTAACTATTTTGGGATTTCACCATCTCTTTTGCCCGATTGGTAGATTAGGTTGCGTTTTTTTTTCTTGGTTTGATGGTGTTGTTCTTCCCGGTTGGGTTGTCCAGGATTTTCCCCACTTTTGCTTGTGGCCGGCGGTTGAGAAGAGGGAGCTTGGCCGTTTTTTTTTTGTTCTTCAAAGGCAACCAAGGCAAGTGCGCCTTCGCCCTTGTCAAAATAATTTCAATATAAAGCTCTTGTTTTTTTTTGGGTGTTGCTTGATTTCAGATTCCCGATTCCCTCCTAGGCTTTTGCTCACCCGCAATCTTTGGTGCTAATCCTCACTTGTTGTATGTTGTGGTTTTACGGATAGGGGTGTCGGAACGAATCTCATACCATATGATGTATTAGTCTAAATGCTGCATTTTTTTGGACCTTGAGTCATGCCCGGATTTCGTTAAGGATTTTAACTTGTCCTTGTTCAAATGCCTGGTTGCTTAAATTGCGATCGGAAAGAGTTTAGCTTAGAGTTCCTTTTGTTTGGCCTTGAACAATGCCCAAATCGAGTACATAGCTTGTAGCTTTGCTCTTTTCAATAAATTGTCGTAGCTTTGGATCTTGCCCAGGTGAGTATAGTTCGAAGCCTCAAGTTAATCGTTTATGTTAGAACCAAATTAATCGCGCGTGGATGGGTAACGAATTAATTATGTCTTTATATCAAATTAATTATGTATGTTTCGTTGTCTAACCTATTTCTTTTGTGATGGAGACCAACTAATGGTACACGTTTAAATGAATGTCGTACTACTTGCATAATTGCGGTTTCGTTCTGTTTTCATTTTATTATTTGTGTCAAACTACTTGCTTGGACAAACGCGATGTTTAGTCCGTTGGTATGAATATAAGGCTCTTAGGTGGGTTGCTCTAGAGTGTTTAGGGTTCAGTGTGACTTCTTGGTGGTTCATGGAACCACTAGTGAGGGCTTTCCCGAGTCACGTAGTGCTGGAGTAAGATGTGATTTTGAGGTGGGTCGGACCAATGTCGCCACCCTTGTTTTACTTCTTGTCTTATTAAGACAATGTGAGCTGTTTGGTTGAGTTGGACCGATGCCACCACCACAGCACCTTGAGATGTTCAGGCCTGTTAGACGTGGTTGGACCATTGCCACCAGTCTAGGCCCTTATTTCTGATTCTTGTCCATCTCCAGTACTAGGTGACTCTTCCTGCTCTAGCTTTATACTAGGATTTATTTATTTATTTTGCTAATCCTTCCTGCAGAGATTTGTGAGGCTTGACTTCACCCGTGCACTTGGTGCACCCCTTTTTACCTACTCATGGCGAGTATTTTCCTGCACTCGTTTACTTTAGCTCTTACCTGTTCACTTCTCCCTTATGTTATTGTTTCTTTTCAGATATATATATTGTTTTGCTGAGGTGTTCTCTTCTTTGAATGCCTCAGGTTCAGGTTCATAGCCGACTGTGCGGCTAGGGTTCTCCTGGAGTTTGCTAGTATTATAGCTGTTGTTGAGTTTCTTTTCCTCACTCCTGGGAGGTAGTTTCTTTAGACTTATAGTACAGATATGCCTACTCACCAGTGGGTTCGTGTCAGTTGTTGGCGCCCACTGGTGGTTTCTCTTTTAGATGCTTGGTACTTTGCTTATACTGCTAGTTTTCCTGTTTTGGAGTTTGTTAAACTTGCTTCTGGGATGATTTATGTTAGGTTGCTAGTTACTTTAAAACCTATAAAAGAAAATAATTATTATATCAAAAACATAGACGCATGTTTTCCCTTCTAAAAAGTAATCACTATTTTCAAACCACGTAAAAGGGGTATTTCCTATATATAATATATAAATTAAATCTAGGGTCTTGCATAGCCTTAGGCGCCTCTGGGGACGCTTAAGCATTCTCTTAGGGTGTTAAAAGAATCAAATAAAGTATTTTCCGCTACGTATAAGTATAACTTTGAAGGGTGTACTAGTTGATCCACGAAGTCGAGGGATAGGGCCTCAAAATATAATTGATTTTCGCATCTTTAAAGCTTTTGAACTTCATAGTCTTAGTAGTTGGTGGTTGCCTGAGCGTCGACAGTTATCCCCTGTCCGACGTGGCATCACAACGCGCGTTTTCTTCTACTCTGATACTTCTTAAATTTCGGAGAAAATGCGGGTCGTGACAGTTGGTATCAGAGGGAGGTTGCTTGACAATTTGTCGGGCAACCTTTCCTTGTAGGTATTAGAAGTTTAGCATCATGTCATACACACACCGATATGTCATCAGCACGTCTTGGCTGAAGCACGAACACTACACTCATAGCATAACATGAAGTATACGGGGCATATTATGTAGTATGGATGCATATATGTGTTCGTATATGGATCCACCATAGGAGGCAACATGTGAGGGTTATGTAGTATGGGATGCATAACCTCACCACATGAATGCGACTAGCACGTTTTCTTTTTCGTTGCATGAAAATGTTATGTAGTATGGGATGCATAACATTTTCATGTGTACGCCGCTCATAACATGCATTAGGGTCTTTTTAGAATGCATAACACAATCATGCATAGCATAACATTGCATAAGCACAACGTGTTGGGTTTCTCTGTGGGGTTGGCACAACACTTGTGCACGCAGCGGAAAAATAAATATCAAAAAAAACCCAAAGAGATGTGGATCGGGCCATGAACAGTTGAATCAAGAAGTTAGCAAGACTAGGCAAAAATTACCTCGGTGGCGTTGAGTCAAAACTCAACGGAGATGCTCCAAATTTCTTCTTCCTGCTAGCGGCGAGTTCTACGTGGAATAGTGTCCACGTTGCTGCATAAGTCCACACGAGCGGGAGAACGCCGAGCTTTCCATCGCACGGAAGATCGGGAAGGAGAAGACCGCACCTCGGCTATTCCACGGACTGCTAGGTCCGCGCCAGGAAGAGCAGCACCAGCGACAGTCGCTGGAGAAGAGGCGGTCGACGGAGCAAACACGGCGGTGGAGGAACTCTTCCGTCAGCGGCGGGGATCGGGATCGGTGGAGCGAAAGGCGGAACGGCTTCCGTCGGGTTTCGATCTGCAACAGGAGAAAATCGCGAGCCCAAACCTTTTTTCCCGATAAACCCTAAGAGTCCTATTTATACAGGTATAAAATAACCCAGGAAAATCGCTATCCGCAGACCACCGAAAATAGGGTTCAGAATCGGCGAGTATCAATCGGTGAGAATCGGCGACAATCGGCGAGAATCACTGAGCAGGTTCGGCGAGAATCAGTCGACGAGTATCATACAGGATCGGCGAGAATCAGAGTACAATACTCGACGATTCTCGCCGATCGTCGAGCCGCGCTCGACGATACACAACGATACTCGACGATCGTCGAGCCGCGGTCGACGACAATTGTCGAAGTAGTCGATCGTCGAGAATCAACAATTGATTCTCGACGATTCTCGTCGCGATCGGCGAGAATCAGAGAGACGATTCTCGCCGATCGGCGGGAATCAGAAGACGATTCTCGACTAATGTCATCGACCCTCGGACGACAATCCAACCAGCCCTTCAAGGCAACATTTGCCCAACCCGATGATACTATAAGGCACACTTTTGCCCATAACCCTATTCAGGTCGGTGATTGGTAACCTTTACCAACACAGTCAGTCATCCAACTTCTCCACATCTCTTATGTGCGACCTGCAGGCTCATATCGCGTTGGCAGTGAGATTACATGCTTGATCACTTCCAGATCACAATGGACCTCCAACAGACTCCACTTGATCTCAAAAGTATCAAACCAAAACCTCACAAACAATGAGCGGCATCTAGCAATGCATCATTGCCCCCAAGCAATAAGAGTTTATAACTCATAAGCCTTTATGACCAATGTATCAGCGTTGTCTTTGTCCCTTTATCCCTTACATCCGGAAGAACTAGAGGCATGGACCGTGTCACCCTCGTAATAGCTCAATCCAGTTTCTTGATCCAGGACGGACTTCCAGAGAATGGTGAGTCCAATATCACATATTGACTCAACCAAGCATGGCCATGCATTTCTCAGTCCAGTTCCATCAGGGGCCCATGGATGCAACTCCTGTCATACAGGAGGACAAATTCCATATCTGCTCACACACAAACACCCAAATGATTTGTAACATCCCAACAACCACCCTTATCATCAACCTTTCTCAAGGAAGACTTTAGATGGCATCAAAGCACGCTCTTCCTCACTTGATGAATGCTGTGACTTCAGGTCAAAGGACCACAACACCATTGTCAATTTAGACCTACTCGTGACACGATTGGATGACAATCCACAGAGTAGTCTCAGGTTGGGTCTGTCCAGTACAACTTGTTCACTAACAAGTACCCACGTGATGACTTGATATCACAATATCATGACCTGTGAGAACCAGTCATCAGTCAACACACGTGCTAGTCTTCATGTACCATCATCACCCTTAGATTCTATGATGATACTCGACCAGGGACCTTTAAGAATAAAGCTTCAAATAAATCATGGGCTCTCACATTCAAGTCACGTACTTGATGTCCCATGGAAGAGAACATTCTAAGGGTATCTATTATGTTAACATTTAACTATCATATAAGAAAAATTCATAATAAAAATTTGCCATTAATTATAAAGAAAAACTAGTACACAGTTCATCATATGAACAAACAGCCAACAAAATACATATTTACATGCAATCCCCAAGATCCTCGCTAGAGTTGATCATTTAGGTATCGTATACCCATCGATCTAGTATGACCATCATGTTTCTCTGCGCGAGAGGCTTGTCAGCGGATCCGCAATATTTTCCTCAGTCGGCACTCTGCAAATGTTTACATCTCCTCGTTCGACAATCTCACGAATAAGATGAAAACGCCGGAGTATGTGCTTGGAGCGCTGATGAATCTAGGTTCCTTAGATTGTGCAATGCACCATTGGTATCACAGTAGAGAACTACGGGACCAACAATGCTAAGAACTACATCAAGCTCGCCGATGAATTTCCTAATCCATACAGCTCCTTCGCCGCATTAGCTGCTGCGATATACTCGACCTCTGTTGTAGAATCAGCAACTGTCGTCTTGCTTGGAACTCTTCCAGCTTACAGCTCCTCCATTCAGGCAAAACCAAAACCTGACTGAGACTTGGAGTCGTCTCTATCAGTTTGAATGCTAGCATCCGTGTAACCACTTACAACGAGCTCTTCTTCTCCACCATACACCAAGAACACGTCCTTAGTCCTTCTCAGTACTTCAGGACATTCTTGATTGCAATCCAGTTACACTCACCGGGTCTGACTGATACCTGCTAGTCCTGCTCAAAGCAAAGGAGACATCGGGTCGAGTACATAACATCGCGTACATGATTGATCCATTGCCGAAGCATATGGAATCAACTTTCACTGCGTTCCTTGTCTTCACAAGACTTTGGACACTGGTCTTTAGAGAGATTCACACCATGAGATATGGGCAAAAATCCTTTCTTGGACTCAAGCATGTTGAACCGCTTCAACACCTTTTCGATGTACGTACTCTGGGTCAAACCCAGCAACTTCTTCGATCTATCTCTATAGATCTTAATACCGAGTATATAAGTCGCTTCACCCAAGTCCTTCATTGAAAAGCAGTTCCCTAGGTTGTTCTTAACAACTTTCAGGGTAGGAATGTCATTCCTGATCAACAGTATGTCATCTACATACAATATCAGGAAGACAACAATGCTCCCACTGATTCGCTTGTAAACACAAGGCTCATCTTCATTCTTGATGAAACCAAACTCTTTGATTTTCTCATCAAAACGAAGATTCCAACTTCGAGAGGCATGTTTCAGTCCATAAATGGACTTATTCAGCTTGCATATTTTAGTGGCTTCATCGGGGGATACAAAACCCTCGGGTTGTGTCATATACAATTCCTCAAGGAGGTTTCCATTAAGGAAAGCCGTTTTGACATCCATCTGCAAGATCTCGTAGTCATAATACGCAGCAATAGCAAGCAATATCCTTATGGACTTTACCATGGCAACACGTTTAAATGAATGTCGTACTACTTGCATAATTACGGTTTCGTTCTGTTTTCATTTTATTATTTGTGTCAAACTACTTGCTTGGACAAACGCGATGTTTAGTCCGTTGGTATGAATATAAGGCTCTTAGGTGGGTTGTTCTAGAGTGTTTAGGGTTCAGTGTGACTTCTTGGTGGTTCATGGAACCACTAGTGAGGGCTTTCCCGAGTCACGTAGTGCTGGAGTAAGATGTGATTTTGAGGTGGGTCGGACCAATGCCGCCACCCTTGTTTTACTTCTTGTCTTATTAAGACAATGTGAGCTGTTTGGTTGAGTTGGACCGATGCCACCACCACAGCACCTTGAGATGTTCAGGCCTGTTAGACGTGGTTGGACCGTTGCCACCAGACTAGGCCCTTATTTCTGATTCTTGTCCATCTCCAGTACTAGGTGACTCTTCCTGTTCTAGCTTTATACTAGGATTTATTTATTTATTTATTTTGCTAATCCTTCCTGCAGAGATTTGTGAGGCTTGACTTCACCCGTGCACTTGGTGCACCCCTTTTTACCTACTCATGGCGAGTATTTTCCTGCACTCGTTTACTTTAGCTCTTACCTGTTCACTTCTCCCTTATGCTATTGTTTCTTTTTAGATATATATATATATTGTTTTGCTGAGGTGTTCTCTTCTTTGAATGCCTCAGGTTCAGGTTCATAGCCGACTGTGCGGCTAGGGTTCTCCTGGAGTTTGCTAGTATTATAGCTGTTGCTGAGTTTCTTTTCCTCACTCCTGGGAGGTAGTTTCTTTAGACTTGTAGTACAGATATGCCTACTCACCAGTGGGTTCGTGTCAGTTGTTGGCGCCCACTGGTGGTTTCTCTTTTAGATGCTTGGTACTTTGCTTATACTGCTAGTTTTCCTGTTTTGGAGTTTGTTAAACTTGCTTCTGGGATGATTTATGTTAGGTTGCTAGTTACTTTAAAACCTATAAAAGAAAATAATTATTATATCAAAAACATAGACCGCATGTTTCCCTTCTAAAAAGCTTAATCACTATTTTCAAACCACGTAAAAAGGGGTATTTCCTATATATAATATATAAATTAAATCTAGGGTCTTGCATAGCCTTAGGTGCCCCCTGGGGACGCTTAAGCATTCTCTTAGGGTGTTAAAAGAATCAAATAAAGTATTTTCCGCTATGTATAAGTATAACTTTGAAGGGTATACTAGTTGATCCACGAAGCCGAGGGATAGGGCCTCAAAATATAATTGATTTTCGCATCTTTAAAGCTTTTGAACTTTCATAGTCTTAGTAGTTGGTGGTTGCCTGAGCGTCGACAGTTATCCCCTGTCCGACGTGGCATCACAATGCGCGTTTTCTTCTACTCTGATACTTCTTAAATTTCGGAGAAAATGCAGGTCGTGACAGTTGGTATCAGAGGGAGGTTGCTTGACAATTTGTCGGGCAACCTTTCCTTGTAGGTATTAGAAGTTTAGCATCATGTCATACACACACCGATATATCATCAGCACGTCTTGGCTGAAGCAAGAACACTACACTCATAGCATAACATGAAGTATACGGGGCATATTATGTAGTATGGGATGCATAATATGTGTTCGTATATGGATCTACCATAGGAGGCAACATGTGAGGGTTATGTAGTATGGGATGCATAACCTCACCACATGAAGGCGACTAGCACGTTTTCTTTTTCGTTGCATAAAAATGTTATATAGTATGGGATGCATAACATTTTCATGTGTACGCCGCTCATAACATGCATTAGGGTCTTTTTAGAATGCATAACACAATCATGCATAGCATAACATTGCATAAGCACAACGTGCCAAGCTAAAGACTTGC
>CM077157.1:9579565-9623745 GCA_039583875.1 Platanthera guangdongensis | reverse complement strand
TTTGCAATATATATTATATAAGTACAAAGCTTAGAGCATCTCTCTCTTTACATTAAGGCGAAAAGAAAAGAAAAAGGGGCCCCTCAAGGAGACAAGCTGTACCCCTCAGAGCTCCCGCTTGAGCTTCCGCTGGAGCTTTCACCGGAGCTCTCCCGGAGGTCTTGCCACCCGCGGCAGGGGATTTCGGGACATCCGAGGGCGGGTATCAGGCGCGCCCGTGTTCTTCGGTACAGGCTCGAAGAGCCAGGAAACGAGCTGTGGAGCTGTACTGATCTTGACCCTCCCGTCCAGACATCCGACATCTCGCAGCGTCTCCAAGGTCAGCTTGGCGGTAGCTTGCGAGTTGGCCTGGAGGAGCTTGTCGATATCATAGACAGAGTTGTGGTGGCTCTTCAGTCTCTCATCCAGCGGGGGGGGGGGGCATTCGCCTCCAGATGCGCAATCTACTCCCTCAGCAGGATGTTCTCGTATCACGCCTGGGACAGCTCCTCGCGAAGCGCGGCTTGGGTGGAATCCTGAACAGCGAGAGGTTAGCATGAAAAGGAAAAGAGTTAAAGCGGCGAGAGTCAGCGCCATGAAAGATCTCGCTTACCCCTTCCGCCTGGCGCGAAGATAGCAGTTGCTGGGCCTCTGCCAGCTCCTTTGCCAAAGTGGTCGTCTGGGCCACCGCGTCGTCCCTGGCCTTGAACATGTCCTGGAAATTGCGGTCTATGGTGATGCTCCGACGAGCACACATGTGCGCAAGCTCCAGCCCGCGCATCAGGGCGCGAGTGGAATCATAGGCCAGCAGCCGGGTGGTCATCCTGTCGTAGACGCTGGCGTCCTCCCGGCTGTAGAGGTAGTAACCTAAGGCGAAAGCCTCCCTGGTAACCTCGTCTCGCTCTGCCTAGCTAGGCAGGAGTGATGAGATCGAGAACCTGTTGACGTCGGGGTCCCATTATAGCAGTGCTTGTTCTCCCGCGTCCAGGCACTTCATGCCGAGACCAAAATTGCGGTGGCCCCGCGGCACCTCTCCAGACAAAGGCTGGCCGGAGGTCTCGCGGCGCTCCCGTCCCCTCGCCATCTGCTACCCCAGGGGCGGGAGGGTTCTTCTCGTCAGGGGCCTCAGCGCCACCCCTGGTAGCTGCGATCTCGCTGACTAACCGGCAGATCTCCTCAAAGGAGCGGCCTGCAGCGAGAGGTTGGGAGGGCGGCACCAAAACGGCTTTACCCTTCTTGGTATCAATGTCTTGTGCTCTTGATCGGTTGAGGCGGAGGGGCGTCGGGCTTTCGCTTCCCGGCACCGGTTGAAGGAGGCGGGGGCAGCTCGTTCCGGCAAGCTTGTGTCGCGGCCTTCGTAAGAGCCAGTGGGTCTTTCATAGGTTGGCTCCCGCCAGCGCGGGCCTCGTCAAAAAGGTTGGCGTAGGGGGATCTCGTTCTCTCCTACGAAAGTGACAAACACTCAGTTCAAACATCAAAAAAGGGGAATAACGAGACAAAGGCGAGACCTTGTTGAAATTTATGAAGTGGAAGTGGTTAACGGGACAGGCCGGGTGGCCTGGGCGGACAGCATTGACGGACTAGGCGGACTAGGCGAACTGTGATGTGCGGCCTGGTGGAAGGTCTAGTGAAAAGCCGGCTGTCTTCTGAGCGGGTTGTTTGCATGAAGTCCGCAGACTATGCGGCCTGGTATCTGCAGATAAGGCGTTGGCTGTTTGGTTTTGCCAAGGAGCGGCCTGAGCGGCTAGAGGCCTGTGGACTGGTGCATTGCTCAGTGGCCGTGGTGCAAGCTTGTGCGGTTTGGCTCATGTCCGCGGGAAGCTTGCGGACTAGTGTGTCCGCGGTTTGGGCTGCTGCGGACTGGGCTTAGAGCTTGGCTGAGGCCTTGTCGAGCTCTGGTGATACATCAGGTTTTTGCTGTGGAGGTCGTTGGCGGACTGGTTTGGAGTCCGGGAGATGGTTGCTGCGTTGGGCAGGAGTGCGAGGAGCTTGCGGACTGCTGGCGGTTTGTGCTACGGTGTTTGGCGGACGGGATTTTGTGTCTGCCATGCTCACATTGGCCTTTGATGGTTTTGGACTTGGTCACACACTGTGCCAAGACCATGGTGTCCGCCGTATCCGCCAAGTCCGTTGTGACCGGGCGGACTGTTGCTATCTGCCTCTGGTCGTAGACTTGTGGCGGATTGAGGCGTGAGTCTTGCGGACTGCCTCGAGTTTGTGCGGATAGCATTGAAGGGGGTTGTTGTCCTGCAGTGGTCGGAGGCTTTGTGGGCTGATGCCTTGTCTGCATAGCTTTGGCGGACTGGAGAGGGTTCGCCAATGTTGCCTTGCTCCTGGAGGTTTTCCTTGGTATCCGGCTAAGTCCTTGCGGACTCGGCGGACGGTGTTTTGCTATCGCGCGGGCTGGGGCGGTGTCTCTATCTCTAGGGTGGAGATGACACTCCTCACCTCGCCTATAAATAGGACCCCCCTGGCACATCTACAGAAACTTGAGTGAACAGTAAGTTGGGTTGGGCAAGGAGCTGCGGTCTCAGTTTGTCTGTCCGCGCGGATTGATTCAGGGTTGACAGTTTGTTGTGTACATGTCGTGCGGGTAGCTTCAAGGAGCCAGGAGTTTGGTGTTGGGTATTGTATCCACAACGTACCTGATTTGAATAAGCCCCTGAACAAGATAAGGTAAATAGGAATGTTTTGGACAAAATATTTTCAAGTTGTTTGCAGTTATTCCACGCTAAGTGCACACCAATGTCAGGGTGCAGTAGGTCAATATACACGGGTCTGCACGACGTAATCCCTCGTTGAGCAGATCAGTGTGTTGGCCTACGTGTACTCTCTCTATTGGAGTGTACTTAATTTCAAGTACAGGTTGTGTTAAGGCATGAGCAGTCCACAAGGAGCAAGGATGGGTCAGGAGCAGCTCTTGGATGGAAAGATGAAAATCTCTAAGTAAGATTCGACGAGAATCACCAAGTGATTCTCGCCGATTCGACGAGAATCACTAGCTGATTCTCGTCGGCTAAATCAGCGTGCAATCAAGGAAAATTCGACGAGAATCCCTTTGTGATTCTCGACGAATCGTCGAGAATCACCCTTGATTCTCGATGATTCGACGAGAATCACAGGTGATTCTCGCCAATTTTACTTGGACAATTTTCGGGAAGAAGCTGAACCGGATTCTACCGCTGACACTGTTCTGGACCGGGGTTAGGGTTTCTTCAGGTGGGACCCATAACGGTTATAATGGGGTATTTCCACCGTATAAATATACACGTATTTTTGAACAGTCGCAATACACAGAGAAAGAAGCTGAGCGACGATCTTGACATAAAATCGCGAATCTGCTCCGCCGCCGCCGCCGCCGCGCAAGCTAGTCGTTCGCCGACCTTGATCGAGATTTCTTCCTGATCTTCCGGCGACAGAAGCTTAGCCAAGCTTAGAGTCTCACGCGTCTATCCAGAGATCTCTTGTCTCTCGATTTGTTGATCGGGAAAAACTTCCCCGTCCGAATCGATCGAGACGACTGATCCTAGAGTGACCGTTGGTAGACCTAGCTTGCTTCGCTACGAAGTTTGGATCTCTAAGTACAGCAGCCGCACATCGTCATCACCGCCGATCCCGTGAACCTAGCCGCCGCCCATCTTGCCGCCGCTGGTTCCGGGGAGATCCTCTCCAAGAGAGATCTAGGGTTGTGGACTCTTTGTGGACTTCAAGAACACGTCGTCAACAAAGAGGGACACCTTTGTCTCCAAACGTAGTTTGTATCTTTTGTACATTCTAGTTTTACTTTTGTCGTAAAGGAACGTAGGTTCCTAGTTGTAAGGGTTGGGTGCAACCCGTGTTGTGGGAGTGTTAAATCCTACGTGTGGAAGGGTTCCTTCCGATAGTGCAAGGATTGGATTTCAATCCTGTTGGTGAAGAGACTGAGTCGTCCCTTGTTGGGAGATAGGTCGAAGGGGGAAAGTGGATGTACCCAAATCGGGGAACCACTATAAATAGCTTGTGTATTCTGTGTGCTGTGCTGTTTATTTTTATTGTGCAGGTACAATCTTAAATTCCGCAAAAACGCTGCACGTCACCTATTCCCCCCCCCCCCCCATAGGTGAAGATTGTTGACACTAGGTGGACTTTCATTTGGCTTTGACTTCGGTCAAGTACTTGGAAGTGTGCAGTCTCTGCGGATTCAACAGGAGGTCGCTCTGCGGCTTGTCAGTTCTGTTTCATCTTTGCCAGCTTCAATAACCTGTCCTCCGGCTTCAGGCGGGTAGGGGGTGTTCCTCAGTTCAGCTTCAGCAGGAGACGAATAACGGTGTGTCCGCGCGGCCTCACGGCTTCGGCGGTCTCCGTGGCTATTCGGCGGATTGCAACTTAGTTCGGGCAAGCTCAGCGGACTCGGCGACCTCGGCGACCTCGGCGACCTCGGCGGTCTCGGCGGACTCCGGTGCTATCCGCCCTGCTTGGTTTTTGGTGCTTTCTGTTTACAGCTGTTATACTAGCGAAATCATGTCTCGCTATGTATGCCTCGTGTTGTAAAGAAGTGAATGAATAAAAGATCTGTTTGTGCTTCCATTGTTTGTTGGGATTAACCTTTGTTCCTTGGTTTTCCGCTGGTTCAACGTGTGAACTGGGTAGTGCCGAAGATATTAATTTGGTGTTTGGCCTACCTTGCTGACCACGTTGAGAAATTTTAACATGGTATCAGAGGCAGGTTCAGTTGCGTGAGCGGAAGTCGACCAGTGTTGTTACTCAGTTATTGAGTGGTGATCAACCTGTGTTGTTGCTCGGAGCTTCTGAAAGGTTGCCAACAGGTGTTGCAATGGAAGGGAGCTTTGCAAGGGGTCTTGGCATTGAACTCTTAACGCCTACTAACTTTAAGAAGTGGAAGTCGTGCATGAAGAGTTATCTTCTTGGCGAGGAGCTATGGGAAGTCGTCGGTGGTGATGACAGACAGGAAGTCACGGCTGCGTTCGGTACTGCTGAGTAGGTTAGGCTCTGGAGAATAACAAATGCTAAGGCGGAGTTCATTCTGAAGAGGGTCGTGTCTCCGGAACTGTTTGATCACATCGTTGGATGTGAGTCGGCTGCAGATATTTGGACAACCATTGATGAGTTGTTCAATAGGAAGAATGTGGCGCGGCTTCAGTTCCTGGAGAATGAGTTGGCCAGGGCAACTCAGGGAGACCTTTCCATCTCGAAGTACTTCTTAAAGATGAAGAGCTTGTGGGCTGAGCTGTCGACACTGGATCCTGATGAGCCTATCTCTGAGGCAAAGATGAAAAGGCACATTATCCGCGGCTTCCGGAAGGAGTATGTGGCTTTTGGAACATCTGTTCAAGGGTGGGCTACTCAGCCGTCTTTGCTGGAGCTGGAGAATCTGCTTGCATCGCAGGAGAGCTTGGCAAGGCAGATGGCTGGAGTGAACCTGAATCAGGAAGGCAGCGAAGCTCTCTTCTCAAGCAAGAAGAAAGGATGGGAAGGGAAGAAGAAGAAGAAGAAGGTGCAGGTCGCTGGTGAGAAGGAGACTTCGAATTCATATCAGCCGGAGAGGAGCAATGCTCTTAAGGACTGGAAGAAGAACCTGATGTGCTACCGGTGTCATCAGCGAGGGCACTTCAAGCGGGACTGCAAGGTCAAACTACAGCCTGGGCATGCTGCGGGAAAGGAGGAAGCTTGCTCGAGAAGTAAAGAAGCAGAATGGGGCGGAGCTTTTATGACGGGCACTTGTGTCCGGGCCTTGTCTGCTGAGGACTTCAACGGCGAGTGGATCGTGGACTCCGGGTGTGGTCATCACCTCACCGGAGACAAGTCAAAGTTCACCTCCATGCAGGCTTACTCAGGTAATGAAGTTATTATCACTGCTGATAATACTGTTTATGCAGTAGAGAAAGAGGGGGTCGTGTCTTTGGGTGGTGATCAGGGGCCACTGACGTTAAGGAGTGTGTATCACGTGTCGGGCATGAAGAAAAACCTCTTCTTGGTGACCAATGCGGTGGATGCTGGGTATCACGTTCTGTTTGGGCCAACAGACATGAGGTTCCTTCACAACGTATCAGCGGTGAAGGCTGATGTTGCTCATGTAGGGAGGAGGGTGAAGAACTTGTTTGTTCTTGCCACCAATTCTTATGTTGATCGTATGAGGGCCAATGGTAGCGCTGCTATCTGGCATGAGAGGCTGGGGCATGTTGGCATGGACAAGCTGAAGGCGATGGCGAGTAGAAGTCTGGTGAAGGGGTTGCCTAAGTTGTCCTCCTTTGGTGACGGGCATGTTTGCGCGGGCTGTCAATACGGTAAGGCACATCGCCTTCCTTTTGATAAATCACAAACAAGGAGCAAGAAACCATTGGAGTGCATTCATGGCGACCTGATGGGACCGACAGTTACTGCCACCCTTGGTGGAAGCAGATACATGCTTGTCTTGGTTGATGACTACTCAAGGTATACTTGGGTGTACTTCTTAAAGGAAAAGTCGGAAGCCTTCCGTTTGTTTGTGCAGTTTAAGGAGTTGGTAGAGGGACGGCTTGGCTTGCGGATTAAGTAGCTTAGAACTGATAACGGGGGTGAGTTTGTCTCCTCCGAGTTTTCTAACTTCTGCAGGAAGCACGGGATCCAACGGGAGCTTACTTGTGCTCACACTCCACAACAAAATGGGGTAGCGGAGCGGAAGATCCATCATCTGACGGAGACCTGCAAATGCTGGCTTCATGCGAAAGATATCCCAAGGTCCTTTTGGGTGGAGGGGATGTCTTGTGCTGCTTACGTCATCAACCGGATGCCACTCAGCCCTATCAACATGAAGACTCCTCTTGAGCTGTTGTTGAAGGAGAAGCCGAGTGTGGGACACCTTCGGGTGTTCGGTTCAACTTGCTACGTGCATGTCCCGGATGCTTCACGGACTAAGCTGGATGCGAAGGCAAGGAAGATTGTCTTTGTTGGTTACGATGAGCGGAAGAAGGGATGGAAATGCATGGACCCTTTGACGAAGAAGTTCATGGTGTCAAGAGACGTTGTCTTTGACGAGCTGACGCCATATAGAGGTGGCTCGGTTGAGCTAACCGAAAGTAGCAAGGTTGATGAAGCACCGGTGGCGGCTGCTGAAGGCTTGGAAGAGGAGTTTGCTGTTTCAACAGCAGCTCCTGTTACTTCTAACTCCGAGGCTGAGCCTTCTGGCTCAGGAAGCAGGGGTAGCACTGCTCAATGCTTGCCCCAGGTAGGAGTTGAGCCCGAAGAAGCAACGGAAGCAGTGAGCAAGGAGCCGACCCTTTGGAGATTGAAGAGTGTTGTTAAGCCACCGGCTCGGTACTGTGATGGGAATGCAGTGAGCTTTGTCTCCTGCTTCTTTGCAGGTCCTCTGGATGAGCGAGAGCCTGCAAGCTTCAACGAGGCCACTGGAGTGAAGGAGTGGGAAGATGCCATGAAAGAAGAGATTGATGCTCTGAAGAAGAATGAAACCTGGGATCTTGTGCCCAAGGTTGATGGCATTACTCCGGTTACTTGCAAGTGGGTGTATAAGTTGAAGAAGAAGGGTGATGGGAGCATTGATAGGTTCAAGGCTCGCCTGGTCGCTAGAGGATTCTCACAGCAGTATGGAGAAGACTATGAGGAGACATTCAGTCCAGTTGCGAAGATGACTTCGGTAAGAGTGGTGATCGCCTTGGCTGCTAGCAAGGGATGGAGGCTGTGGCAACTCGATGTGAAGAATGTCTTTCTTTACGGAGAGATTGACAAGGACATCTTCATGGATCAGCCACTTGGTTTTGTCTCTGAAAAGCATCCGGACTATGTCTGTAAACTCAGAAAGGCTCTCTATGGGTTGAAGCAAGCTCCTAGAGCGTGGTATGGGAAGATTGCAGAGTACTTGCAATTCTGTGGATACCTTGCTTCCAACTCGGATTCAAGCTTGTTCGTCAAGAAGAAGGGGGAGCTACAAGTCTTGGTCCTGCTGTATGTGGATGACATGATCATCACAGGGAATTCGGAGGGGGAAGTAGCAAGGCTCAGGGCTGAGCTTGCTATACGCTTCGAGATGAAAGACTTGGGAGAGTTGCATCACTTTCTCGGTCTTGAAGTGGAGAGGAAGGAGTGCGGGGTTCTCATTTGCCAGAAAGGGTATGCTGATCGCATTGTGAAGCGATTCGGCATGGGCGAAGGGAAGAAGTGCTCTACTCCACTGGAACCTGGGCTGAAGCTTCGACGAGATGAGGGAAGGGTTCTTCATGATCCCTTGGTGTTCAGGGCTCTTATTGGGAGCTTGATTTACCTGACGATTACAAGGCCAGACATTGCTTATGTTGTTGGCCGAGTAAGTCGGTATATGGCTGAACCAAGGCAATCTTATCTAGTGGCGGCGAAGGGTATTCTGAAGTATGTCAAGGTGACTTCTGACATGGGACTCCTCTATGGAAGGCACTCGGAGTTTGTGTTGCTTGGGTACACGGATGCTGACTATGACGGTGATTCGGATGATCGAAGGTCTACTTCAGGTTATGTGTTCACTTGCGGTTTAGCTATCATCTCGTGGTGTAGCAAGAAGCAGGACTCTGTGTCAGTCTCAACTACAGAGGCAGAGTATAAGGCTTCTGCCTTGGCTGCTCGGGAATCCATCTGGTTGAGGAGGCTTATAGAGGATGTTCATGAAGAAGTGCAAGGGCCTACTTTACTCCGGGGTGACAACGAGAGTGCTCTCAAACTGGTTAACAATCCAGTATGTCACGCCAGGACTAAGCATATAGAGATTGATCACCACTTCATCAGAGAGAAGGTGTTGGAGGGGTCTCTGCTGTTCGGGCATGTTCGGAGTGAAGATAATCTTGCTGACATCTTCACGAAGCCACTGTCGAAGGGGCCCTTTGAGCGCTTGTGCAGCTTGCTGGGCTTGGTCTCCACTTCCCACTTCAAGGGGGAGTGTTGAAATTTGTGAAGTGGAAGTGGTTGACGGGACAGGCCGGGCGGCCTGCGCGGACAGCATTGACGGACTAGGCGGACTGGGCGGACTATGATGTGCGGCCTGGTGGAAGGTCTAGTGAAAAGCCGGCTGTCTTCTGAGCGGGTTGTTTGCATGAAGTCCGCAGACTATGCGGCCTGGTATCTGCGGATAAGGCATTGGCTGTTTGGTTTTGCCATGGAGCGGCCTGAGCGGCTAGAGGCCTGCGGACTGGTGCATTGCTCAGTGGTCGTGGTGCAAGCTTGTGCGGTTTGGCTCATGTTGGGTATTGTATCCACAACGTACCTGATTTGAAGAAGCCCCTGAACAAGCTAAGGTAAATAGACAATGTATTTGATGAAATCTTTTAAGTTGTGCTTGCAGTTATTCCATGCTAAGTACACACCAATGTCAGGGTGCAGTAGGTCAATATACACGGGTCCGCGTGACGTAATCCCTCGTTGAGCAGATCAGTGTGTTGGCCTACGTGTACTCTCTCTATTAGAGTGTACTTATTTTCAAGTACAGGGCTGTGATAATGCAAGAGCAGCAAGGAGCAAGGATAGGTCAAAGAGTAGCTCATGGGTGGAAAGACGAAAAAACGTCTAAGTAATAATCGACGAGAATCACTAAGTGATTCTCGCCGATTCGGCGAGAATCACTAGTGATTCTCGCCGAATCGTCAAGAATCACTGGCTGATTCTCGCCGTCTCTATCCGGCTAAATCAGAGCATGCAAATCTGTCGCTAAGTCAAAATCGTCGAGAATCACTGACTGATTCTCGCCGAATCTTTGACTGATGATCATCGAGCTCAATTGGCATAATTCCTTCGGCGAGAATGACCTTCGATTCTCGCCGAATCGGCGAGAATCGCTTAGTGATTCTAGTCGATTCTCGCCGATTTTGCCTTAGGCGAATTTCTGGAACCCGCTGGACCGGATCAAATGTTAAGGCGTTGTTTTGAACCGGTTTTAGGGTTTCTTCTGGTGGGATCCACAACGGTCATCTTGAAGACCGAATGTATAAATACATCCGTAGTTTTGAATAGTGGTCTCTCGAAGATCGAAAAGCTGAGCCACCGACGTGAACTAGATCGCGAAACTTGCTCCGCCGCCGTCGCCGCTCGATCGCCGTCTTTGATCGTGGGTTCTTCCAGATCTCCCGGCGACAGAAGCTCAGCCAAGCACAGCGTCTCACGCGTCTAACCAGAGATCCTTTGTCTCTTGATTCGTTGATCGGGAAAACCTTCCCCTTCCGAATCGATCGAGACGATCGATCCTAGTGTGACCGTTGGAAGATCTTGCTAGCTTTGCTACGAAAGTTGAATCTCCAAAGTACAGCAGCAGCACTCCGTTGTCGTCGCCGATCCCGAGAACCAAGCCGCCGCCCTTCTTGCTGCCGCCGGTTTCGGGAGAGATTCTCTCTAAGTGAGATTTAGGGTTGTGGACTCTTCGTTGACTTCAAGAACACGTCGTCGAATGAAGAGGGACACCTTATTCTCCATAAATAGTTTGTATTTCTAATACACTCCAATTTCTATTCTGTTGTAAAGGAACGTTGGTTCCTAGTTGTAAGGGTTGGGTGCAACCCGTGTTGTGGGAGTGGTGACTCCTACGTGTGGAAGGGTTCCTTCCGTTAGTGCAAGGATTGGATTTCAATCCTGTTGGTGAAGTGATCGAGTCGTCCCTGGTTGGGAGATAGGTCGAAGGGGGAAAGTGGATGTACCCAAATTGGGGAATCACTATAAATTGTTTGTGTCCTTTCTGTGCTGTGTTGTTTTGTTTTCTTGTGCAGGTACGATTTTAATTCCGCAAAAACGCTGCAAGACACTTATTACCCCCCCCCCATAGGTGAAGGTAGTTGACACTAAGTGGACTTTCAAGTGGTATCAGAGCGAGGTTACTCAACAAATAGGTTAACGCCTTGAGTAAGTTCCTGCCACTAGTGTCAAGAAGAAGGCAGACTTCTACTATGGACGGACTCAAGTACACAGGCAAGATCCCAGTGTGCACCAGGCTAAACTTTCCTATCTGGAAGGAAAGGATTAGGTTCTTCATGGAAGCGGTCGATCCCCGACTCTTCATGATCGTGGAGGAGGGACCTTATGTCCCCACTAAGGCCTCCACCATTGATCCTACCAAGAAAGTGCCAAAGAAAATTTCTGAAATGGACAAGGATGAGATGGTGCAGGTGGGACTTGACAAGAAGGCGCAGAACATTCTGGTCAGCGCGGTCGATGACTCAATGATGCAGAACTTCTGCAACTGCAGGACAGCAAAGGAGATCTGGCACTGCCTGATTATCCTAATGGAGGGCACTGATGAAGTGAGGGATGATCGGGGATCCCTCCTGAACCAAAAATATGAGGCCTTCAGACAAGGGCCTAAGGAAGAGATCAGAGTCACCTTCGAGAACTTCCTCAAGATTGTCAATTCCCTCAAAAGATATGGAAGAGTGTTCACTGATGGTGAACTTAATGATAAATTCCTTAGGTCCCTTACTAAGGAATGGGACACAAAGATCTGCGCCATCCGAGAGTTTGGCAGACTTGCTGAAACAGACCCGCAAATTCTGTTTGGGAAGTCGATGTCCTATGAGCTTCAACTGAACACCAGGAAAGCAGAAGAAGAAGCAGAGAAGGCTGCAGCCAAGGAAAAGACTGTGGCCCTAAAAGCCATTCACTCCAGGAAGGGCAAAGGTGCGGTTTCATACCGTGCCGGGAAAAAGGATGAGGAGGAGGACTCCGAGCCATGCTCCTCCAGCTCAGAGTTGTCTGAGGAAGATTTCTCCCTCATCACCCGAGAATTCAAGAAGTTCCTCAAGATGAGGAATCAAAGAAAGAGAGACGGCTCCTCCTCCAGGCATCAGAAGAAAAATTATCCTTCTGACAGGTATGCTTCTAAACCGAACAAACATCGCTCCTCTCACATTATTTGTTTTAGATGCAATAAGCCAGGACACGTCGTGGCCGACTGCCACCAAGGCAAGAGAGAAAAGGGGAAGGGAGAGGAGCACAAGTCCTCTAGAGATAAGAAGAAAGAGAGGAGCTACATCGCCAAAAAGCCAAAGACACTGAGTGAGTCTGATTCCTCAGACTCCAGTGATGATGAGGAAGCCTACTTCGGGCTGGTGGGTCGCTCTGACTCAGAAGGAGAATGCCCCCCATTTACTGGGAAGGTAAAAGCTCACACCTCTCTCTCCGACTCTGAATCTGATCCTGAGTCTCAGGATGATGACCCTGAGGATAGCCCTTCGGCCCGTGAAGCGGAGCTCCTCGAGAAGTATGAGCTTCTGCTCAACACTTTCGAGGAGTGCCGTAAGAGATTGAAGGCTGAGAAAAAGGAAGTGAAATTCCTTAAGGGTGAGAGTGTCTCCCTAAGGGAAGAGATCACCAGTTTGATCTCTCTCTGACAGGAGCACCTAGACCTGACTTCAAAGCATTCAGAGTCTCTTAAGCTCCTTGATCTTAAGCAGGAGAAAGTCGACAAGTTGGAAGAACAACTTGCGGCAGAAAGGAAGATCGTCAAAAGCTTCTCTATGCCAAAAGCAGTTCTTCCATTAGTTGATACCTTCTCTGCTCAGGCCAAAGGAGCTGGCATGGGGCATGTAGGGGTATCTGGTTCCTCATCCAGGAGAAACAGGAACCAGAGAAAGAATAAGGCCGCCAAGAAGGCCTCTACTGCTAAAAAGGGAAAGGCCCCACTCAGTCCTGTTGCGTTCAAAAAGCCTAGCTTTCCCTGCAACCAACATGACTTTGAGTCAATCTTTGGTCATCATTTCCGGCCCTCGGTTGCAAAGCCAAAGAGCCGATATGATGGTTGGACTTTTCCCCGCAACTTCGGTGAGAGTGTCTTTAAGGCACCTTATGAGGAAATCCACATGGGAAATTATGGTCAATTCTCTAGCGGCCATAATAGAAAGCAGACACCAAAAACCAAGCATGTTATACTGAAGGAACAGAAGGTGAAGAAGTCATGTGACTGGAATCACTATGATGCCTCCACCTCCAGATCCAAGGCCCCGGCTGTACCCACCATTCCCGGGATAAAGCAGGAGCCTAGGAAGAGGTATAACAGATTTGACTGTTGGTGTTGTGGCAAAGTCGGTCAATTTGTCGTGGATTGTTGGTTTAATCCGAGGTATAACGAGACTCCTTATGTTATCAATGCGAGACCGACCACTCGTAGGGTTAACCACCCGAGGGGGAGTATGCTAACCAAGAATCTAGGACCCAAGTTCGATTGGGTTCCTAAAGGAAAATAATTTTGTTTTGCAGGAATGTCCAAAGGCCACCAAAACTCCAATATGGTACTTGGACAGTGGATGCTCCCGACATATGACTGGGACAAGAATCCTGCTGCGTGATTACACTCCAGTCGAGAATGGACCCAAAGTTATCTTTGGGGGGTCAGATAGAGGAGTCACCAGAGGTTACGGTATGATTTCCAACGGTATAATCTCTATCACCGACGTGGCATATGTTGAGGGCTAAACCATAACCTGACCAGTGTAAGTCAGTTATGTGATAAAGGTTATGACGTTAAGTTCTGCAAGGATAAATGCCTGATAATATCATGTGCCTCTTCTGAGACGGTATTAACAGGCATTAGGAGCAGAAATTTCTTCTGCTTAAATTTTCTTAGTTTAGATTCATCTACTCACGTATGCCTAGTGGCAACAGGCAGTGCATCTCTTTGTGAATAATGGCACAAGATATTGGCACATATTAATTTCAAAACAATTAGTATGTTGTTTTCTAAAAACTTAGTAAGGGATGCTCCCGTTATCAAGTGCATCAAAGATAGCCCCTGTCCTGCATGCCAGATGGGCAAACAGACTCGGGCTACCTTTAAGAGCATTGCAGACAAAGACTCTTCCCGATGTCTTTATCTTCTGCATATGGACTTGTTTGGTCCAATGCAAGTTCATAGCTTGGGAGGCAAGTCCTTTACGTTAGTGATAGTTGATGATCACTCTCGGTTTACATGGGTGTTCTTCTTAAAACGAAAGCCAGATACGTTTGACATCTTCACTAGTTTTGTCAAGCAGGTTCAGAACGAATTTAACTGCTCAGTGGTCAAAATCAGAAGTGACCATGGAACAGAATTCGAATCTGGTGCTATGACAGAGTTTTGTGAAGAACAAGGTATCTTTCATGAGTTTCCCTCCCCGCGCACTCCTCAGCAAAATGGAGTTGCGGAGAGGAGAAATAGAACTCTCATTAAAGCTTGCACGACAATGTTGAAAGACGCTTCTCTCCCAGAATACTTCTGGGCAGAGGCGGTCAATACGGCTTGTCATGTACAAAACCGAGCATTGATCAACAAGAATCATCGTAAGACGCCTTATGAGCTACTGAGAGGCAGGAAACCAACCATGTCCTACTTAAGGATCTTTGGTTGCAAATGCTACGTACTCAATAACGGGAAGTACCCGCGTACTAAATTTGGTGAAAAAAGCTTCGAAGGAATATTCATGGGCTATAGTACCCACAGTCGGGCATATAGGGTCTTCAATAAGAAAACCCTAGTGGTAGAAGAATCAATTAATGTTGTATTTGATGAAGGAAGCTTGCTTAACAGCAATTCTTCCAGCGGTATTCTTGAAGATGCAGGTGCACGACTTGAACAGCTGAGTCTCGATGAGACCGCTAAAGATGAAACTCCTAAGTATGTCAAAGTTTCCACCTCAACGTCAACTGGGAATGTTGAAGATCAAAATGGAGCAAATCTCTTAGAAGAAGGAGAAGCCCAAGAAGTAGTCGAAGCTCCAGACGCCAGACTTCTAGAGCTCCGGCACGTGAGGGATCATCCTAGAGATCAGATCATTGGAGATCCTCGTGACGGTGTCAGAACTCGAAGAGGTACTATTAACGAGATTTTGCATCTTAGCTTCCTGTCACAGGTTGAGCCAAAGAAGTTCGACGAGGCGAACAAAGATGCGGCATGGATTTTGGCCATGCAAGATGAACTGCATCAATTCGAACGATGCAACGTTTGGATGCTGGTTCCCAGACAACAAAAGCAGAATGTGATTGGCACCAAGTGGATCTTCAGAAACAAACTGGATGAACATGGTGTCATCATAAAGAACAAGGCCAGGCTGGTGGCTCAAGGGTACAGACAAGAGGAGGGGATTGACTTCGACCAGACCTTTGCACCAGTGGCAAGGCTCGAGGCAATCAGATTGTTCCTGGCGTATGCTTCGCACAAAGGATTCGCAGTCTATCAAATGGATGTGAAATCAGCATTCTTGAACGGAGACCTGAAAGCGGAAGTATACGTCGCTCAACCCACAGGTTTTGTCAATCCTACTTATCCCAATCATGTATATTTTCTTAATAAAGCTCTATATGGTTTAAAACAAGCTCCACGAGCTTGGTATGAGACTTTATCTAGTTTTCTTCTTGAGAACAAGTTCTCTCGAGGTAAAATAGATAAGACATTGTTTCTCAGGGAAGTCAAAGGCAAGATTTTGCTGGTGCAAATCTATGTCGATGACATTATATTCGGCTCAACGGATAACAATCTTTGCAAAAAGTTTTCTAAACTTATGCAAGGAAAGTTTGAAATGAGCAGTATGAGAGAGCTAAAGTATTTCTTGGGACTTCAAGTGAAACAGTCTGAGGATGGAATCTTCATCTCTCAGACGAAGTTCACAAATGAACTCCTCAAGAAATTCGGTATGGAGAATGCAACCTCTATGAGGACTCCAATGGGATCCACTATGTCTCTGGATAAGGATGAGAAAGGTAAACCTTTCGATGAAACCAAATATAGAAGCATCATTGGATCCCTGCTCTACCTTACTGCCAGTAGACCGGATATCATGTTCTCCACATGTGTCTGTGCCAGATATCAGGTGAACACTAAGGAATCTCACTATGTCGCTGCAAAGCGAATTCTAAGATACCTTAAAGGTACTCCCAATCTTGGCTTGTGGTACCCGAGAAACAATGATGTCAAGCTAATAGGTTTTTCAGATGCTGATTTTGCAGGGAGTAGGGATGACAGGAAAAGCACTTCCAGGACGTGTCAATTCCTCGAAAGAAGGCTTATCTCATGGAACAGCAAGAAGCAGAATTGTGTTGAAACCTCCACAACAGAGTCTGAGTACATCTCGGCAGACAGTTGTTGCGCACAACTCCTATGGATCAGAAACCAGTTAGCCGACTACGACCTTCAGTTTAAGGAAGTACCAATGTACTGCGACTCCTCCAGTGCAATTGCAATTGCCAACAATCCGGTATCGCACAGCAGAACGAAGCATATTGAAGTACGCTACCACTTCATTCGGGAGCACGTGGAGAATAAGGACATCTCTCTCTGTTATGTCCCCACGGACAAGCAGATTGCAGATATTTTCACAAAGCCCTTAGACAAAGCCAAGTTCAGTCTTTTCAAAACTGAATTGGGGATGCTAAATTATGAGGAATGAAGACTACAGCAGCTCCAGGCTCGTGCATCTAGGGGGAGCCTCTGCCAGGAACTCAAGTGTGAGCACAGGTACAAGAACTGAGGGGGAGCAAGGGGTCAAATGCAACAGACCCAGATTTGCAGAAGCCGAAAAGGGGGAGATTACCCTCTCGGCTAAGGCTAAGGTGGCTCCAAGTTAACTCTCAAGAAATTGGTATTGGTAATGAATATCTCTCTCAACTCAATGTTAAGTTTATGATTTTCATTCTCATATGCTCTATTCACCTTAGCTTATAGGGTTTAGGCTTCTTCAAATAGGGGGAGATTGTTGGGTATTGTATCCACAACGTACCTGATTTGAAGAAGCCCCTGAACAAGGTAAGGTAAATAAACAATGTATTTGATGAAATCTTTTAAGTTGTGCTTGCAGTTATTTCACGCTAAGTACACACCAATGTCAGGGTGCAGTAGGTCAATATACACGGCTCTGCGCGACGTAATCCCTCGTTGAGCAGATCAGTGTGTTGGCCTACGTGTACTCTCTCTATTGGAGTGTACTTATTTTCAAGTACAGGGCTGTGATAATGCAAGAGCAGACAAGGAGCAAGGATGGGTCAAAGAGCAGCTCATGGGTGGAAAGACGAAAAATCGTCTAAGTAATAATCGACGAGAATCACCAAGTGATTCTCGCCGAATCGTCAAGAATCACTGGTTGATTCTCGTCGTCTCTATCCGGCTAAATCAGAGCGTGCAAATCTGTCGCTAAGTCAAAATCGTCGAGAATCACTGACTGATTCTCGCCGAATCTTTGACTGATGATCGTCGAGCTCAATTGGCATAATTCCTTCGGCGAGAATGACCTTCGATTCTCGCCGAATCGGTGAGAATCGCTTAGTGATTCTAGTCGATTCTCGCCGATTTTGCCTTAGGCGAATTTCTGGAACCCGCTGGACCGGATCAAATGTTAAGGCGCTGTTTTGAACCGGCTTTAGGGTTTCTTCTAGTGGGATCCACAACGGTCATCTTGAAGACCTAATGTATAAATACATTTGTAGTTTTTAACAGTGGTCTCTCGAAGATCGAAAAGCTAAGCCGCCGACGTGACCTAGATCGCGAAACTTGCTCCGCTGCCGTCGCCGCTCGATCGCCGTCTTTGATCGTGGGTTCTTCCAGATCTTTCGGCGACAGAAGCTCAGCCAAGCACAGCGTCTCACGCGTCTAACCAGAGATCCTTTGTCTCTTGATTCGTTGATCGGGAAAACCTTCCCCTTCCAAATCGATCGAGACGATCGATCCTAGTGTGACCGTTGGAAGATCTTGCTATCTTTGCTACGAAAGTTGAATCTCCAAAGTACAGCAGCAGCACTCCATTGTCGCCGTCGATCCCGCGAACCAAGCCGTCGCCCTTCTTGCTGCCGCCGGTTTCGGGAGAGATTCTCTCTAAGTGAGATTTAGGGTTGTGGACTCTTCGTTGACTTCAAGAACACGTCGTCGAACGAAGAGGGACACCTTATTCTCCATAAATAATTTGTATTTCTAATACACTCCAATTTCTATTTTGTTGTAAAGGAACGTTGGTTCCTAGTTGTAAGGGTTGGGTGCAACCCGTTTTGTGGGAGTGGTGACTCCTACGTGTGGAAGGGTTCCTTCCGTTAGTGCATGGATTGGATTTTAATCCTGTTGGTGAAGTGACCGAGTCGTCCCTGGTTGGGAGATAGGTCGAAGGGGGAAAGTGGATGTACCCAAATCGGGGAACCACTATAAATTGCTTGTGTCCTTTCTGTGTTGTGTTATTTTGTTTTCTTGTGTAGGTACGATTTTAATTCCGCAAAAACGCTGCAAGACACCTATTCCCCCCCCCCCCCCCATAGGTGAAGGTAGTTGACACTAAGTGGACTTTCAGCTCATGTTCGCGAGAAGCTTGCGGACTAGTGTGTCCGCGGTTTGGGCTGCTGCGGATTGGGCTTAGAGCTTGGCTGAGGCCTTGTCGAGCTCTGGTGATACAACAGGTTTTTGCTATGGAGGTCGTTGGCGGACTGGTTTTGGAGTCCGGGAGATGGTTGCTGCGTTGGGCAGGAGTGCGAGGGGCTTGCGGACTGCTGGCGGTCTGTGCTACGGTGTTTGGCGGACGAGAGTTTGTGTCCGTCATGCTCGCATTGGCCTTTGATGGTTTTGGACTTGGTCACACACTGTGCCAAGACCATGGTGTTCGCCGTATCCGCCAAGTCCGTTGTGATCGTGCGGATTGTTGGTATCTGCCTTTGGTCGTTGAATTGTGGCGGATTGAGGCGTGAGTCTTGCGGACTGCCTCAGATTTGTGCGGATAGCCATTGAAGGGGGTTGCTGTCCTGCAGTGGTCGTAGGCTTTGCGGGCTGATGCCTTGTCCGCATAGCTTTGGCGGACTGGAGAGGGTTCTCCAATGTTGCCTTGCTCCTGGCAGTTTTCCTTGGTATCCGGCTAAGTCCTTGCGGACTCGGCGGACGGTGTTTTGCTATTGCGCGGGCTGGGGCAGTGTCTCTATCTCTAGGGCGGTGACCACACTCCTCACCTCGCCTATAAATAGGACCCCCCTGGCACATCTACAGAAACTTGAGTGAACAGTATGTTGGGTTGGGCAAGGAGCTGCGGTCTCAGTTTGTCTGTCCGCGCGGATTGATTCAGGGTTGACGGTTTGCTGTGTGCAGGTCTCGCGGGTAGCTTCAAGGAGCCAGAAGTTTGGCTTTGACTTCGGTCAAGTACTTGGAAGTGTGCGGTCTCTGCGGATTCAGCAGGAGGTCGCTCTGCGGCTTGTCAGTTCTGTTTCATCTTTGCCAGCTTCAATAACCTGTCCGCCGGCTTCAGGCGGGTAGGGGGTGTTCCTCAGTTTAGCTTCAGCAGGAGACGAATAACAGTGTGTCCGCGCGGCCTCACGGCTTCGGCGGACTCTGTGGCTATTCGGCGGATTGCAGCTTAGTTCGGGTGAGCTCAGCGACCTCGGCGGTCTCGGCGGACTCTGGTGCTGTCTGCCCGGCTTGGTTTTTGGTGTTTTCTGTTTATAGCTGTTATACTAGCAAAATCATGTCTCGCTATGTATGCCTCGTGTTGTAAAGAAGTGAATGAATAAAAGATCTGCTTGTGCTTCCATTGTTTGTTGGGATTAACCTTTGTTCCTTGGTTTTCCGCTGGTTCAATGTGAGAACTGGGTAGTGCCGAAGATATTAATTTGGTGTTTGGCCTACCTTGCTGACCACGTTGAGAAATTTTAACAGGCCTTACCTTCGCCCGAGAGTACAGGGAGGAGTGAATCAACGTCTCGCCGGAGGAAGAGGACGTCGAAGTCCTTGGTTCCGAAGAACTCAAGGAGGGCGCTCTCGCGCGAGCCCAAGGAGGGGGCTTGTAGGCGGCATCCTCATATTGGATGGGCGCGAGAGGCACGTTCCCGAAGTCGCATGAAACGAAGATGAACCTCTCGCCCCAGTGGTGGTGCTTGTTGGCGAGACCGGTCGTCTTGAGCAGTTGTCCTGAGAAGAAGACCACCCCTCCTTTGGCGCTGTTAGAAATGAACAAAAACAAGCCGGAAGTGGAACAAAAACAAATCGGAAGTGGTTTTAACAGAAACTTTATTATCTGAAAAAGGTATCTATTACAAAGGTATGACCTCTCTTATATAGAATGGAGGAGAGGAGAGAGAATACAAATAAGAGATGTGGGACTAAAAATTTACATGACACAAGCGGAGTATACAGACACAAACTGCACAAGCCGTGCGGTTAGACAGACGGGCTAACCGCTTGTCTACTGCCAGAGAGAGAGAGAGATTACCATGGGAGACCGCTAGACCGCCCGGTCTCCAATTCGCCAGAGTCAAACCGCCAGACCGCTTGGACCTCAGACAACAACACACAGCAACCAAACTGCTGAAGAGTAACTGCAAAACCGCGCGGTCATCAACCCGCCAAGCCAGACCGCCAGACCGCCCGGTCACCAACTTCAACACTCCCCCTCAAGCTGGAGCATATATATCGATCATGCCCAGCTTGTCACAAATATGAAGAAACGAGGCGATAACTGGCTTGGTGAAGATGTCAGCCAGCTCTTTATCAGAAGTGACGAAGGGAGTGCAAATTTGTCCCTTCAGAATCTCTTCACGAATGAAATGACAGTCGACCTCAATGTGTTTGGTTCTTTCATGGAAGACCGGATTTTTGGAGATGTATATGGCAGCCTTGTTATCACAGAACATAGGTAGAGGATGGTTGTACACCTCTCCTAAATCCAGGAGGAGAGCTCGTAGCCACTTTAACTCACAAGTGGTCGATGTCATACTACGATATTCTGCTTCAGCACTGGACCTGGAAACAACCGACTGCTTCTTGCTCTTCCAGCTCACCAGATTGCCCCCAACAAAGGTGCAGAAACTCGAGGTTGACTTACGATCCCCTTTGTCATCAGCGTAGCTCGCATCTGAGTATGTTTCAACCCTCAGATGACCATTCTTCTAAAAGAGTAATCCTTTCCCAGGCGCTGCTTTGACATATTCCAAGATCCGCAAGGCAGATTGAAGATGACACTCCTGAGGAGCTTGCATAAACTGGCTCACCTTTCCAACAGCATAGGAGATGTCGGGTGTGGTTACCGTGAGATAAATGAGTTTTCCTACCAGACGCCGGTACCTCGAACTATCAGATAGAAGAGGCGAGTCAACTGTCCAAGTTTTGTCTTCTCCAGTATTCATAGGACAACGGGCAGGTTTAGCACTTGTCAATCCTGCCTCCTTTAAAAGATCAAGGGCATACTTCCTTTGGGAAAGAACCATGGAGTTTGGCTTCCTTGAGATTTCAATCCCCAGAAAGTACTTTGGAGATCCCATATCCTTTGTGACCAGGTGTTGACGGAGGTGTTTCTTTGTCAACGTTACCCCCTCCTGGTCATCGCCGGTAAGAAGAATGTCATCGACATAAACCGCAAGAACAACCATACTAGAGGCGGTTTTCCGAACAAATAAGGAGTGATCGGCCGAGCTTCTTGTAAAACCAATGGCCGCAACAATGCCGCTAAATTTGTCAAACCAGGCATGCGGACTTTGCTTGAGGCCATAAATAGCCTTCTTCAGTCGGCATACACGTGTCTCCCCCTGAGCAACATACCCCGGAGGTTGCTCCATATAAACATCTTCTTGTAGATCACCATAGAGGAAAGCATTCTTAACATCCAGTTGTGAAATTGGTCAGTTCCTGTTGACAGCCACAGAGAGAAGGACCCGTATGGTGCTGAGACGAGCAACGGGAGAGAATGTATCGAAATAATCAACACCATAGGTCTGAGTGAATCCTTTAGCCACCAGGCGGGCTTTGTAGCGATCCACACGGCCATCGGGGAGGAATTTCACCACAAAAACCCAGCGACAGCCAACAACATCTGTGCCAACAGGAGGAGGAACAAGAGTCCAGGTACCTCGTTCAGTCAGAGTAGCGATTTCGTCATCCATGGCAGCTTTCCAATGCGGAAGGGTAAGAGCTTCCTGATAGGAACGAGGGGTGGAAGTAGAAGAGATAGCCAGAGCAAAGTCCTTGCGAGCAGGCGTCAGACGATCATAGGAAACAACAGCAGCAAGAGGATGCTGGGTACAAGCTCGAACCCCTTTGCGAAGGGCAATGGGAAGGTCCAGGTCAGCAGGTACCTCAGTATCCGGAGCATCCGTGGTGGATAAAGCTGGCCCGAGAGAAGAGAGCAATGGCAGCGAAGAGGAGGAAGGTGGAGGAGAAGGAGCAGGGTAAGATGGTGGAGATAGTGGAGATGGTGGAGATGGTGGAAGTGGTGGAACAGTAGCAGGAGTGGAGGGAATAGTGGGGTTGGGGAGAGAAGGAGGAGTAGCGGGAGTGGAGGAAGAAGCGGAAGAGAAGTAAGATACATTTTCAAAGAAGGCAACATCCGCAGAGACAAATTGTTTGCGGGTGACGGGGTCAAAGCGACAATAACCTTTCTGAGTGGGAGAGTAGCCCAGAAAGATACATTTGGTGGACCAAGGGGAGAGTTTGTCGCGGGTGGTAGAGGGAGCAGGCACAAATGCGGTGCATCCAAAGATACGGAGAGGAAGAGGAAAGGGTTCTTTGCCCGGATAGAGAATGGAGAAAGGAGTTTGACCATGGAGAACGGTGGAGGGAATGCGATTGATGAGATAGCAAGCGATGAGAACAGCATAGCCCTAGTAGGAGCGAGGGACATGCATTTGCGTAAGCAGAGTGCGAGCGACATCAAGGAGGTGACGGTTTTTGCGTTCCGCCACGCCATTTTGTTGGGAGGAGTAAACGCAACTGGTTTGATGAATAATCTCATGTTGCATACAAAAGGAGGAAAAGGCTTGACTAAGATACTCTTTTGCGTTATCCGAGCGTAAGACTTTAATGGAAACGCCAAACTGAGTTTGAATTGAATGATAAAAGGATGTCCATATATCCAAAAGTTCAGAACGGTCGCGTAAGAGATAGACCCAAGTACAGCGAGAAAAGTCATCAATGAACGTAACAAAGTAAGAACTACCCCGCCCAATGGTAAGGGTAGGAGCAGGACCCCAAATTTTAGAGTGAACAACATCAAACGGACGGGTGGATCCACGAGCTTGCTTTGGAGGAAAGGAAGAGCGGTGATGCTTGCCAAGCTGACATGCGTCACAATTAAGAGGAGGATGTTGGGAAGGGAGGTGGGGGAGAAGTTGGCGAAGAAGGCGAGGGGGGCATGACCAAGGCGAAGATGCCATTGGAGAAGATCTGTAGAGGAGGAGGAGAAGGCAGATAGAGCAGAGACGTTGTCGAGGAAGTAGAGGTCGCCACTCTTAGTCCCAGTAGCAATCGTCCGTCGGGAGGCCGGATCCTGAAAAGAACAAGAGGTAGTAGTGAATGTGACGGAACACTGTAGTTGCTTGCATAAAGAGATAACCGATAATAAATTGCAAGGAAATTGGGGCACATAGAGGGTATCTGCATGGCAGAGAGACGGAGTGACTTGAACCATTCCCGTCCCATTGACTGGGGAGGGATAACCATCCGCAACGATGACAGGGGGCAATCGATCATGTGTGTCTAGATGAGAGAAACAATGAGGATTGCCCGTCATATGATTGGTAGCACCAGAATTGATCAACCATCGTCCGCGAGTAACAGTGTGGGCACTACTAGAAGAGATGACCACCGAGGCGGACGGCGCGGAGGAAGTGGAATCCATTGAAGAGAGACGGCGAGAGCAAGCCACGGCGGCTAAAACAAGTCACAAGCCGGTCGGACAGAAGCAGGTCGCGCGGCTAGGAAAGCCGCAGGAGGAGAAACCAAGTCGGACGATAAAAGAGAGGCCGCAACAACCAGTTAGCACGAGCGGGTAGAAGGAAACAGGTCGAGGCGACTAGGAAACAGGTCGCAGCGACGAAGAGGAGCAGCGAGAAGAGAAGCAAGGAGAAACAAGCCGCACGAACAGGGCAGCGGTCAGAAGAGAAGGCAAGCCGCGAAGACAGGTCGCGGGAAGCAGAAACAAGACGAGAATCAAGCGGAGGGAAAGAAGTCGAGCGGCTAGAAGGTAGCCCGCGCGAACAGAAGAAGAAGCTGAATCAGGAGGAAAAGATCGTTTCCTCTGATATCATGTTAGAAATGAACAAAAACAAGCCGGAAGTGGAACAAAAACAAACCGGAAGTGGTTTTAACAGAAACTTTATTATCTGAAAAAGGTATCTATTACAAAGGTATGACCTCCCTTATATAGAATGGAGGAGAGGAGAGAGAATACAAATAATAGATGTGGGACTAAAAATTTACATGACACAAGCGGACTATACAGACACAAACCGCACAAGCCGTGCGGTTAGACAGACGGGCTAACCGTTCGGCTACTGCCAGAGAGAGAGATTGTCATGGGAGACCGCTAGACCGCCCGGTCTCCAATTCGCTAGAGTCAAACCGCCAGACCGCTTGGACCTCAGACAGCAACACACAGCAACCAAACCGCTGAAGAGTAACTGCAAAACCGCGTCGTCATTAACCCGCCAAGCCAGACCGCCAGACCGCCCGGTCACCAACTTCAACAGGCGCGGAAGGTGAACAGCTTGCGGAAGATTGGCAGGCTGAACTCGATCCTCTCGGATCGCATGTAGCATATGAAAGCCACGAGAATCGCAACCGAGTTTGGATTCAGTTGCGTGGGAACCACTCTGTAATACCGGAGGGCCTGGCGCATCTCGGGCCACAGCGGGAGGCGGAAGCCCACCTCGAAGTGCTCAAGGGGGATGGCGAGCTCCCCCTCCCCCGCGGTGTTTACCTTATCATGGTTGCCTGGGTTCCGCGCGGTGAAGCCGGCGGGAATGAAGCGAGTCTGGGTCAGGTTAAACTCGTCCACGGTAAGGGTGCAGGAAGGGAAAAGGTGCTTTTGGAAAGCTTCAACACAGTTGGAACGTCACTCGCTTCCGCCCGACATCGTGATGAAGAATTTGTAGGCGAGATCCTTAAGAGGGAGGCGAGAGCAAGAACCGTGCGAGAACGGAAGGAGAAGGTAAAAACAAGCAAGAGCTTTTGAGAGACCGCGAAAGCGATAGGAGAGGAGAGAGATTCGGATCGGAGAAATGAATGTGGTAGGTGAGCCCCTATATTTATAGGAAACTGTGATCATCATGATTTTACAGAAAAGGCGGCGGGGGTACAGCCGTCACGACCTAAGGCGGCGGCGCTTCATTTTCCCGCCCAAATTTATCTGACTGACAGGTGATTGGCGCGAGTCTTGTGAGATGGCATTCGACAAACAGCGGGAGCAGGCTTGCTCTCGCAGAGCGAGAAAGCTAAGTAAGGAGTAATAATAATAACCGCACACAATAGATCAGATTGCTCTCTCCACGCGAGAACTAAACAGAGTGATAATAATAGCGTAAATAATTGTTATTCTCGCCAAGCGAGAGCTGAATAAGAGAGTAAGCAACATCAGTTAGACATAAATTAAGCGGGGTACATCCAAGAAGGGGAAGGCCTGGGGAAGAGAAGGGGAGGTCTCGCGATTCAATAAGGCTCCCACCGCCATCATCCTTGCTCCCGCAGCTTGGTCCTGGGTGGCGCCTGCGGGTTGAAGTAGGACGACAGAACAGTGCATCCTAGGTTGACCCAGCGAGACAGGTCCCGGATCCGCGCGATGCACCTTTCAGGAGAAGATCTGGCGGTAGGCCCTCCTGGCCGATCCATCTCGCCGATAAGATAGTCCCTCTCCAGAGTCTCCAGCCTCCTCTCCACTGATTGGCGAAACTCTTTCGCCGCGAGGTCACGGTCCATTCCCGCCGGATAAGCTTCGATAGGACGGCGACAACCTTCTTCCCCCGTCTTTTAGCACTCCCGGCACTGGTCAAGAGCTCCTCCATCTCGTCAGAGGAATGGAAGGGGGAGCTCTTGACGTCTTCCCCCTCTCTGTCTTCTTCTTCTTCCTCCTCCTCCTCTGCGTCAGCTCCAGACCGCGAGCCCAGATCCCCTGATAAGAATTCCAGTTAAGACGAGAACTAAAGGATAATCGTGATAAACGTACCGCATACCTGCAGCAAGGTGAGGACCCCCGGTCGAGGGCAGACGAGAAGGCCCAGCCCCCCCCCCCCCCCCCACCACCCCCCGCAGTTCCAAAGAGTTGATGGATCAGCTTTCCTTTCCCTGGGGGGTAGATTTTGCGAGTGGTAATTTCGGCTGGGCCGGAAGTGGGGGGGAAGGTCTCCTCTCCCGCAGGATGGCTGGCATCCAATGGAGGCGCGGAAGATTCGATAGTCTTTCCTCCCACTGGTAGGGAGGAATCACCCGCGAGGGTAGGCTGATTTGCAGCCCGGGCCTCATTCTCCCGGGTAGCGAGACTCGGCTGGGCGGAAGCGGGCGCTGCGGAAAGACAGTTCAGCAACCTAAGATTTGAGTTAAGAGCAAGAGTGGTAAAGTTACCTGCAGTTCTCAAGTCAGGCGGAGGAGCCGCCTCCGTGACCTGCGGTTGGCCCTCAAGGGGGCAAGATGATGGGTCCAGGGGTTCCCGCGGAGACTCAACAGCGTCGGGAACCGTCTCCTGTGAAAAATATCGCATCAGATACAGGATTCTGGTGTTTTCAATGGTAGGCGAATCAGACATACCTTCTGCGGAAAGGGATCGTCCGCACGGCTTGGGGTCGGGGTAGGCGGGCTCCTATTCTCGTGGGGCAGGTCTCGCTGAACCGCCTTCGCCTTCTTCTTTTTCTTCTTATGCTGAGAAGGCTCAGCGACTGACGACTGTCTCGCCAACCATGGGGAAACCAGGGCGCTGTTAACCTTGGCTCGCGCCTGCGCCGCATTGATGCGGTCCTGAAGATCCTGCGGGAGCGATTTATTGGCGCGGTTGGAAGGCATTGTGTGAAGAGGCGAGAACTCAGGCGAGGAAGGATAGTTCAAGGGGAGAATTATGACCGTCTATCAGCACATATATTTATAGACATGGTACGACCCGCCAAAAGATTCCCTGACGTTGACACGTGCTCAACGAATATTTATGGGTTGGACGTGTCTTTTCGAGTGCAGAGCGGGGATTGTGTACAACCCCATATTCGCTGAGCCGGACCGGTAGGCGCAAACGGTCAGACAGGCTAGCCAGAAGAGTTCTCGCCCAAGTAGGCGGGAGCGCTTGCGCTAAGCGATAAGCTCCCGCCTCGTATGAGCTCTCACCCGCAAGACGCCCCATATTCGTCGAACGAAGATCAACGCGCGAACACTTGCGCCAGCACCCAGATCGTCTTAAAGAAGCTCTCGCTTATAGGTAGGCGAGACTGCTCCCGCCGGGCTCTGACAGAAGGCTCTCGGCTCGGAGCTCTCGCCGAGTGGGGGGCCAGGGCCTTGGGTGAAATGGCCAAATTACCCTCGGGTGAAAATACTCTTATACCCTCAAGAGAACAGCGGGATTCGGCTATTGGCAGATCAACTAGGGGCATTTCAGTAATCTCAGGTCAGCAAGATGCTATAAATTGACTCATAAGGGCTCTTTGGAAAGCAGACTGTCATTTTATCTTCCAACTTCCAGTACTTTCTGAGGAGCTCCTAGCCCAGCTTTTAACATTGGAGGGGAAGCTCTCAGAGACCTTCCGGGTGTGTGGTGGGACCTCCCTGCTGAGGCTTTGGGTCAGTTTTAGGTCCTTTTAATCCAGTCGAGGGTTGAGGCTTGAGAGAAGTAGGTTTTGGCTGCACCCCCTTTTCTTTGAACTCCCGTTGAGGTCATATTTGGCTTCAACACCTGGGTGCCTGTTTCAACCCATAAAGACTCTTCTTGAGTCGGCACACCAATTCTCTTTACCCTTGACCTCGAACCCTTCAGGTTGTTCCATGTACAGCTCCTCCTCCAAATCACCGTGCAGAAAGGCCGTCTTCACGTCCATCTGCTCAACTTGCAGATTCATACAAGCAGCCAACCCTAGAACCAGGCGGATAGAAGATATCTTCACCACTGGTGAGAATATCTCATCAAAGTCCATGCCTTGCTTCTGACTAAAGCCCTTGACCACCAACCTCGCCTTATACTTAGGTCGGGAAAGATTTTCATCTGTCTTCAACTTGAAGACTCATTTGTTCATCAATGCTCTTTTCCCCTTAGGAAGCCTGACCAAGTCATAGGTCTCGTTCTTCTGGAGCGAGGTCAACTCCTCCTCCATAGCTTCAGCCCACTGCTCTCTGTCATCAGCCTTTTGAGCCTCCACCAAGGACTCAGGCTCTCTGCCATCAGTCAACAGAATATAATCCTGCGGTGGATATTTGGTACTACTTTTACGCAGTCTTTCAGATCTCCTAAGGGGAACCTCCACCACAGTTGGAATAACAACAGGCAAAACTCCCCCTTCATCCATAATCTCCTCCTGCTCGGGCATCTGAGCTGCTTCTTCTACAATGGTCTCCTCAGCAACACCATCAGCATCAAGATCTCCATCAGAAACTTCCACAATAAGTGGACTCTGCGGCTTCTCAGTCTCCTGCTCACTAGCAACTTGATCTTCAACAAAGATCACGTCCTTGCTCCTGATGATCTTCTTTTTCTTTGGATCCCAGAGTTTATAGCCAATCTCCTCAGATGGGTATCCAAACAAGATGCACTCACGGGACTTCACGTCGAGCTTCGATCTCTCCTCCTTGGGGATATGAACATGTACTCGACAATCGAACACACGTACATGTCCATAAGACACCTCCTTACCAGACCACACCCGTTTAGGAACATCTCCATCTAACGGTGCTGAGGGGGGCAGATTGATATGATGCACAACAGTCCTAGCTGCCTCTGCCCAAAACTGCTTCCTAATTGCAGCTTGAGAAATCATACACTTGACCTCCATTATAGTTATGTTCATCCTCTCTGCCAACCCATTATGTTGTGGTGTCCTCGGAATAGTCTTCTCTTGAACAATATCGTGATGTCTGTAGTAGGCATCAAATGGTCCAATAAATTATCCCCCATTATCAAATCTAACTCATTTTATAACCTTCCCAGTCATCTTCTCAGTCATTTCCCTGAACTCAGCAAACTTTGTCAAAACCTCACTCTTGTGCTTCAGGAAGTAAGCTCATACCTTACTAGAGTGGTCACCAATAAAGGTGACAAAGTAGGCTGCCCCCTCTTGAGACATGCATTCAATTAGACCACACACATCTATGTGTATCAGATTTAGCAGCTCTGCCTTCCTCTTTGGTTCAGCATTAGCAAATGACACTCGTCTCTGCTTCCCAACTAAGAAGTGAACGCACATGTCTGGCATACTGCCTGATAGCTCTGGTAGAACCTTGTTCTTCACCAGAAGCTTGAGATTCTTCTCACGCATATGGCCAAGTCTGCGGTGTCATAACTCCATGGTGTTGTCATCAGCAGAATTCACACTAGGAGTGCAGATCTTGGCCTTTGCTCGGTACAAACCACAACATTTCTTGTCTCGGGCCATCACTATGGACCCATTCATCAGCCTTCAAGCACCTCCGCCTTTAATACTGGTATAGCCTCCATCATCAAGTCTCTCGACAGAGATAAAGTTCATTCTCAAATCAGGAATGTGTCTGACACCCTTGAGAACAACCAACCCCAGATCAGTCTCCAGGTGGACATCTCCACTGCTCACTATCTGGGACACACCGGTATTTGCCATCCGGATAGTCCCTAAGTCTCCAGCAGTATAGGAATAGAAGTAATCCATGTGAGGTGTGTAATGATAAGAAGCACCACCATCCATAACCCAGTCAGTGTCAACACACTCCTGGCATGTAGTCTTGCTGCAGTGTAAACACTGAGTCTCCACCTCCATAATTGAGGCCTCTCCCGTGTTGCCACTAGACTCTCCTTCTTTCCCCTTCCCCTTCTGATCTCGCTTCCACTTGAAACAATCCTTCTTGATGTGGCCCTTCATCTTGCAGTAGTAGCATTCGAACTCCTTCTTGGACTTGGGCATGGACTTGCTTCTGGAGTTGCCCCTTGGTTTCCCCTCCGTCTTCACCTGATGTCGACCTCTAACCTCCATGAGTAGGGCGTCTGATGTAGGAGTTCCAGAATCCTTCCTTCTCAGTTCCTCATTCAATAGACAGCTCGTCACCATCTTCATTGACGCAACAATATTTGGTGTTGAATTGCTTAATGACACCACAAGGGTCTCCCAACCCTCTAGTAAAGAACTGAGGACCATCAAGGCCTGAAGCTCATCACCTAGGGTGATCTTCATGCTTTCCAACTGATTTATGATGCTCTGGGCAAGGTTCAGATGCTCTATCATCTTAGAACCTTCTCGATACTAGAGATTCACAAGCTTCCTGATCAAGAAAGCCTTGTTACCTGTTGTCTTCCTTTCATACAGCACTTCCAACTTTTTTCCACAGAGACTTAGCGGATGTCTCAGTAGATACATGATGGAAGACAAAATCATCTAGCTACTGACGAATAAACCCAACTGCCTTCCTGTCCATCGTCATCCAAAACGTGTCATCCAACATCGTAGCAGGCCTCCCCAATAATGGAGTGTAGAGATCCTTGCAAAACAAGAGATCATCCATCCTCAGCTTCCAGATACTCTAGTTATTTCCATTCATGCTAATCATCCTCGCTTGATCCACATGCACATGGATTAGCCAATAATTTCAGAGAATGTAATAAAGAGAATAGGGAGCGGACCAATAGTCGTCACCTAATACACTTAAGTACAAACCCGAAATTCTCAACGGCGAGAACCTCTCTCTGAATACCACTTGTAGGGAAACAATACCTTTCGTGCAAACCCGGATCCAAACCCAATGCGAGTTAAACAAATATAATCAGCAATAAAATGAAACATAACAAAACACAGATAATTTACGTGGAAACCCCATCACAACAATAGGGGGAAAAATCACGGGGAAGGGCACACAAATAATCCACTATAACAAATAACGGATTACAAAATACTAGGTTTGCCCAACCTAGTTCCCACTCCAGATTCACAAACGAATTCCCATTCAAGCTAAGACGCTCCTTCTGAAACCGAGGAAGAACAACCCTCAATAAGTTGAGGTAAAAACAACCTCTATTCAACAAAGAACTCTCTGATTGAGACACGAACTTCACAAGAAGAACATACCGAGAGAAATCTCCACTAGCACTACCACCGGCGCCCAAAAGCAAACTGGAAACAAAACGGGTCGGCCACATGCTTCCTTCGCGCCCGTCGCAAGCCTCCTCTGCCTCCGACAAAACCGTCTCACACCTCCACAGCAACCGACGCACGCCTCTGTAGCCCCTGACGAAATCGTCGATGCCACTGATGCCGTCGTCGCAAACCTCAGCCGGAAAAAAACTGCCGCGTCTCCTCCGCTGCTCCGTAAATGAAGTTATCTGCCCCGTCGTGAATGGATAAACCCTGACTCCACGATATATATGTATACCCGAACCGTCAGGGCCGCCGCAGAAGACGGTTCACTGAACCGCTGGGAGAGGGCGGCAGTATCGGCGAGTATCGGCGGCTAAATCCGGCGAATCGGGCTAAAACCTGATACCCGCCGAAATTATTGTTCATGAACAGTAAATTCGACGAGTACCGATCCCGATACTCGCTGAAAATACTGTTCATGGCCGAACAGTACTCCCCTTCTTCGCAGGCCTTCGGTCTTCAATTTAGGGGTTGGATCCCAACAAAACTCACCTAAGCAAAACGCCCCACCAAATAGAGCCTTAGTTATGGGTATGTAAGAATTTCACACCCAAGGATCCTTCAAATAATCATGAAGAACAACACCGAAAAATAACCAGAACGGAAATATGCAGGCTTCAAATTAGAGTTAAGATTGTTCACTACAACCACATCAAAATATGTGCATAGACATACACAGAGACATACAACTAAAATATACATGAAACCAGAAATTGTCCCATCCAAAATCTGTCCAGGAAAAAAAAACAAAGAACCTTGAACAGACGAAACTTGGGCAGCCTCTACTGGCTCGTGAGAGCAAAACGTCACTTCGAAAAACATACAACAGTGGACTCCTTGACGAGGGCTACACCGTAGAATCGACGATATTTGAAAACGGAGGTCAAACAACGACGAAATGTGTTAAATTTTGTCAAAGTGGTCAGCAAGATAGCCGAAAGCCAAATGAATATTCTCAGAACTATCCAGTTAACACTTTGATCTAGCGAAAGCCCAAAGAGCAAGCTTAACACCACATGCAAATGGAAAAACAAGCAGATCGAATTTTCATTAACTTCTTTACAAGGCGAGTTATACGTAGCGAGACATGATTTTGCTAGTACAACAGCTACAAACAGAAAGCTCAAAACACAAGTCGGGCGGACAACAATAGAAACCGCTGAGACCGCTAAGTCCGCCAAGATTGCTGAAGCCGCCCGAACTGCTGCAACACGCCGAATAGAACACGGAGTCCGCCTGAGACCGCGTGGTCGGGCGGACACACCGTTATTCGCTGCCTCCTGAGGAACTGAAGAACAGACCGCCTACCCGCCTGAGACCGGCGGACCGGTTATTGGAACTTGAACAAGCTGAAACAGAGAACCACTGACAAGACGCAGAAGCGACCAGCTGAGACCGCACAGACCGCACACTTCCAAGTTATTGACCGAAGTAAAAGCCAAACTCCTGGCTCCTTGAAGCTAGCCGCGCGACATGCACACAGCAAAACGTCAGCTCTACTCAACCCGCGCGGACAGAGAAGTTCAAACCGCAGCAATTGACCAAGCCCCACTTACTGTTCACTCAGTTACTATAGACGTGTCGGGGGGGGGTTCTATTTATAGGCGAGGTGAGGAGTGTGGTCACCACCCTAGTGAATAGAATCACTGCCCCAGCCCGCGAGCTAACACAACCCGATCCGCCAAGTCCGCCCGGACTTGACCATACCTCCAGGAGCCAAAACAAGAAAGCCAGTCCGCCTCTATGCGAACTCACATGCTGCTGACCTGCCTATCACTGACACAAAGCCAGTCCGCCTAAGGCAAACAGTGCTAGACCGCCACCCAATACAGCATGCGGACACCCCCGCAACACAAGCTGCAACAACCCGCAATACCATATCATGCGGACTCAGGAGACAATCCGCAGAGCTCGGCAAACAACGCCACCCCGTCGAGTCCACGACCAACAGGCAGTCCGCCCGGTCAACAATGGAATCTTCTGACACTGCGGACACAGAGAACTTGTCATAGAAAATGACCAAGTCCAGCAGCCCACCAAGCACTGGCGCGAGCATGGCAGACACAAAAGCTCCAGACCGCCAACCATCAGGATAGTCCGCCCCTGGATGGATAACATCCACTTCGTCATGGATAACTCGGCAAGAAGCAAGGCACCATCCACACAGATGCGGACTTCGCGTATGCCAAAGCACGAAAAATGGCAGAGTCCGCAAGCTCTACCCGAACAGCTCTCCACAAAGGTCACCTGCCGGACTCCAACACCAGTCCGCGCAGTCCTCCACAGCAGAACATTGCTGCACCACCTGAGCTTGGCAAGGGCCACAGCCGAACACCAAGGCCAGTCCGCAACAGCGGACACTGCGGACTCGTCAGTCCGCAAGCCTCCCGCAGATAAGGCACACAACCCGCTGGTTAGCATAAGCTTGCAACACACAAGGCCGCTGAACAGAGCACAACCTACAGCCCGCAAACTCTGTCCGCTTAGGCCGCTCAAGCCGCTTCTTAAACAGTCAAGCCACCAAGACAACCAACGCCCAGACCGCTATCAGCAGTCCTCCCAGGCCGCAGCCTCAGTCCGCACAGGCCGCCCAGACCGCCCGGCCTCTCCATCATCCACTTCCACTTCACAAATTTCAACACTCCCCCTTGAAGTGAGAAGTGGTGATCAAGCCCAGCAAGCTACGTAGCCGCTGAAAAGGCCCCTTCGACAGCGGCTTCGTGATGTCAGCAAGATTATTTTCACTCTGAACATGCCCGACCAGAAGAGATCCCTCCAACACCTTCTCCCTTATAAAGTTGTGTGCGATCTCAATATGCTTGGTCCTTGCGTGACACACTGGATTGTTTACTAGTTTGAGAGCACTCTCATTGTCACCCCAGAGTAAAGTAGGCCCTTGCACTTCTTCATGAACATCCTCTACAAGCCTCCGCAACCAGATGGCTTCTCGAGCAGCCAAGGCCGAAGCCTTATACTCAGCTTCTGTAGTAGACACGGACACAGAATCCTGTTTTTTGCTACACCACGAAATACCAGCTGAACCACAAGTGAAAACATAACCCGAAGTTGATCTCCGATCATCCGAGTCACCACCATAGTCAGCGTCCGTGTATCCAAGCAAAGCAAAGTTCGCATCCCTACTATAGAGGAGTCCCATATCAGAAGTTTCCTTGACGTACTTCAAGATGTGATTTGCCGCTACCAAATGAGACTTCCTTGGTTCAGCCATAAACCGACTTACTCGCCCAACAGCATAAACAATGTCTGGTCTTGTAATCGTCAGGTAGATCAAACTCCCTACAAGAGCCCTGAACACCAAGGGATCAGGAAGAATCCTTCCTGCATCTCGTCGATGCTTCAGCCCATGTTCCAGTGGAGTAGAGCAACACTTCCCTTCGCCCATGCTGAATCGACTTACAATGTGATCCACATATTCCTTCTGGCAAATGAGAATCCCGCACTCCTTCTCCACTTTAAGACCGAGAAAGTGATGAAGCTCCCCCAAGTCTTTCATCTCGAAGTGTATAGCAAGCTCAGTCCTGAGCCTTGCTACTTCCTCCTCCGAATTCTCTGTGACAATCATGTCATCCACATACAACAGGACCAAGACTTGAAGCTCCCCCTTCTTCTTGACAAACAAGCTAGAATCCGAGTTGGAAGCAAGATACCCACAGAATTGTAAATACTCTATTATCTTCCCATACCAAGTTCTAGGAGCTTGCTTCAACCCGTAGAGAGCCTTCTTGAGCTTGCAGACATAGTCCGGATGAACTTCAGAAACAAATCCAAGTGGCTGATCCATGAAGATGTCCTTGTCAATCTCTCCATAAAGAAAGGCGTTTTCCACATCAAGCTGCCACATTCTCCATCCCTTGCAAGCAGCCAAGGCGATCACCACTCTAACTGAAGTCATCTTAGCAACTAGACTAAATGTCTCATCATAGTCTTCTTCATACTGTTATGAGAATCCTCAAGCAACCAGCCGAGCTTTGTATCTATCAATGCTCCCATTAGCCTTCTCTTCAACTTATACACCCACTTGTAAGTCATTGGAGTAATGTCATCAACCTTGAGCACAAGATCCCAAGTTTCATTCTTCTTGAGAGCAGCAATCTCTTCCTTCATGGCATCATCCCACTCCTTGACTCCAGTGGCCTCATTAAAGTTTACAGGCTCTCGCTCATCCAGAGGACCTGCAAAGAAGCAGGAGATAAAGCTCACTGCATTCCCATCACAATATCGAGTCGGTGGCTTCACAACCCTCTTTGATCTTCGAAGAGGTTGTTCCTTGCTCACTACCTCTGTTGCTTCTTCAGGCTCAACACCACCTTCAGGAAAGCTTTGAGCAATGCTCCCCCTGCTTCCTGAGCCAGAAGCCTCAGCATCAGAACTTGAAGCAATAGGAGCTGCTGGTGAAACAGCAAGCTCCTCTTCCAGGCCTTCAACAGACATCATTGGTTCTTCATCAACCTTACTTCTGGTTAGCTCAACCGAGCCACCTCCATATGACGTCAGCTCGTCAAAGACAACATCTCTTGACACAACGAACTTCTTCGCCGTAGGATCCATGCATTTCCATCCCTTCTTCTGCTCATCGTAGACAACAAAGACAAGCTTCCTTGCCTTTGCATCCAGCTTAGTCCTTGAAGCATCCGGGACATGCACATAGCAAGTTGAACTGAACACCTAAAGGTGTTCCATACTAGGCTTCTCCTTCAGCAACATCTCAAAGGGAGTCTTCATGTTGATCGGGCTAAGCGGCATCTGATTGATAACGTAAGAAACACAAGACATCCCCTCCGCCCAGAAGGACCTTGGAATGTCTTTCGCATGAAGCCAACATTTGCAAGTCTCCGTCAGATGACAGATCTTCCGCTCCGCTACTCCATTTGTTGTGGAGTGTGAGCACAAGTGAGCTCTCGTTGGATCTCGTGCTTCCTACAGAAGTTAGAAAACTCGGAGGAGATAAACTCACCATCGTTATCTGTTCTAGCTTCTTGATCTGCAAGTCAAGCCGGCCCTCCACCAACTCCTTGAACTCCATAAACAAACGGCAGGCTTCAGACTTCTCTTTCAAGAAATATACCCAAGTATATCTTGAGTAGTCATCAATCAGAACTAGCATGTATCTGCTCCCACCAAGGCTAGCAGTGATGGTTGGTCCCATCAAGTCTCCATGGATGCAATCCAATGGTCTCTTGCTCCTCGTTTGTGATTTATCAAACGGAAGGCGATGAGCCTTGCCATACTGACATCCCGCGCAAACGTGACCGTCACCAAATGAAGAAAGCTTAGGCAAGCCTCTTACAAGGCTTTTGTTTGTCATAGCTTTCAACTTCTCCATTCATACATGCCCCAGCCTTTCATGTCATATAGTCGCGCTATCATTTTCTCTCATCCGATCAACATAAGAGTTAGTTGCAAGAACAAACAAGTTCTTAACGCTTCTCCCAACATGAGCAACATCAGCCTTAACCGTTGATACGTTGCGAAGGAACTTCACTTCTGTTGGCACAAACAAAATGTGATAACCCGCGTCGACCGCGTTGGTCACAGAGAAGAGGTTCTTCTTCATGTCCGGTATGTGTTACACACTCCTTAATGTGAGTGGCTCCTTATCACTACCCAAAGACATAACTCCCTCTTATCTACTGCATAAACAGTATTATCAGCAGTTATAATAGCTTCGTTACCTGAGTAAGCTTGCAAGGAGGAGAACTTCGACTTGTCTCCGGTGAGGTGATGACCACACCCGGAGTCCACGATCCATTCGTAGTTGAAGTCCACAGCGGACAAGGCACGGACACAAGTGCCCGTCATGAAGGCTCCGCCCCATCCAGCTTCCTCACTCTTAGAGCAAGCTTCCTCCTTGCCTGCAACATGCCCAGGCTGCAGCTTGACCTTGCAGTCCCGCTTGAAGTGTCCTCGCTGATGACACATGTAGCACTTCAAGTTCTTCTTCCAGTCCTTCTTAGGAGCAGTGCTCCTCTCTGCCTGATAAGAAGTTGAAGGCTCATTCTCAGCAGCGACTTGCTTCTTCTTCCCTTCCCATCTCTTCTTCTTCTTGCCCGTGAAAAGTGTTTCACTGCTCTCCTCAGAGACAGTGACTCCATCCATCTGCCTTGCCAAGCTTTCTTGTGATGCAAGCAGATTCTCAAGCTACAACAAAGATGGTTGAGTAGCCCAGCCTTGAACTGATGTCACAAAAGCAACATACTCCTTCGGCAAGCCGCGGATTATGTGTCTTTTAAACTTGGCCTCAGAGATAGGCTCATCAGGATCAAGCGTTGATATCTCTGCACACAGACTCTTCATCTTCAAGACATATTTAGAGATAGTCAGGTCTCCTTGAGTTGTCCTGGCCAACTCATTCTCCAAGAATTGTAGTCTTGCTACATTCTTCCTATTGAACAACTCATCAATGGTTATCCAAATATCAACAACTGATTCACATCCAATGATGTGATCAAACAGCTCTGGTGAAACGGCTCTCTTGAGAACAAACTCCGCCTTAGCATTTGTTTTTCTCCAGAGCCTCACCTGCTCAGCAGTACCAAATGCAGCAGTCACTTCATGTCTGTCGTCACCACCGACGACCTCCCATAGCTCCTCGCCAAGAATAAAACTCTTCATACACGACTTTCACTTCTTGAAGTTAGTCGTGGTCAAGAGTTCAATACCAAGACCCCATGCATAGCTCCCTTCCATTACAACAACCTTTGGATAAGCTTATCAGAAGCACAGAGCAACAACATAGCAACAACACTAGTTGTCCACCGCTCAAGTTGATCACCGCTCAAGCAACTAAACCTCCCTCTGATACCATGTTAAATTTTCTCAAAGTGGTCAGCAAGATAGCCTAAAGCCAAATGAATATTCTCAGAACTATCCAGTTAACACTTTGATCTAGCGGAAGCCCAAAGAGCAAGCTTAACACCACATGCAAATGGAAGAACAAGCAGATCGAATTTTCATTAACTTCTTTACAAGGCGAGGTATACGTAGCGAGACATGATTTCGCTAGTACAACAGCTACAAACAGAAAGCTCAAAACACAAGCCGGGCGGACAGCAAAAGAAACCACTGAGACTGCTAAGTCCGCCAAGATTGTTGAAGTCGCCCGAACTGCTGCAACACGCCGAATAGAACACAGAGTCCGCCTGAGACCGCGAGGTCGGGCGGATACACCGTTATTCGTTGCCTGCTGAGGAACTGAAGAACAGACCGCCTACCCGCCTGAGACCGGCGGACAGGTTATTGGAACTTGAACAAGCTGAAACAGAGAACCACTGACAGGCCGCAGAAGCAACCAGCTGAGACCGCAGGGACCGCACACTTCCAAGTACTTGACCGAAGTCAAAGCCAAACTCCTGGCTTCTTGAAGCTAGTCGCGCGACCTGCACACAGCAAAATGTCAACTCTACTCAACCTGCGCTGACAGAGAAGTTCAGACCGCAGCAATTTGCCAAGCCCCACTTATTGTTCACTCAGTTACTGTAGACGTGCCGGGGGATTTTTATTTATAGGCGAGGTGAGGAGTGTGGTCACCACCATAGTGAATAGAATCACCGCCCCAGCCCGCGCGCTAACACAACCCGGTCCGCCAAGTCCGTACGGACTTGACCATACCTCCAGGAGCCAGAACAAGAAAGCCAGTCCGCCTCTATGCGAACTCACATGCTGCTGACCTGCCTATCACTGACATAAAGCTAGTCCGCCAAAGGCAAACAGTGCTAGACCGCCACCCAATACAGTACGCGGACACCCCCGCAACATAAGCTGCAACAGCCCGCAATACCATATCACGCGGACTCAGGAGACAATCCGCAGAGCTCGGCAAACAGCGCCATCCCGCCGAGTCCACGACCAATAGGCAGTCCGCCCGCTCAACGGCGGACTCTTCGGACACTGCGGACACAGAGAACTTGTCATAGCAAATGACCAAGTCCAGCAGCCCATCAAGCACTGGCGCGAGCATGGCGGACACAAAAGCTCCAGACCGCCAACCATCAGGACAGTCCTCCCCAGGATGGATAACATCCACTTCATCATGGATAGCTCGGCAAGAAGCAAGGCACCGTCCACACAGATGCAGACTTCACGGACGCCAAAGCACGGAAAAGGGCAGAGTCCGCAAGCTCTACCCGAACAGCTCTCCACAAAAGTCACCTGCCGGACTCCAACACCAGTCTGTGCAGTCCTCCACAGCAGAACATCGCTACACCACCTGAGCTCGACAAGGGTCATAGCCGAACACCATGGCCAGTACGCAACAGCGGACACCGCGGACTCTTCAGTCCGCAAGCCTCCCGCGAATAAGACACACAACCCGCTGGTTAGCACAAGCTTGTAACACACAAGGCCGCTGAACAGAGCACAACCTACAGCCCGCAAACCTCTGTCCGCTCAGGCCGCTCAAGCCGCTTCTCAAACAGCCAAGCCACCAAGACAGCCAAGCCACCAAGACAGCCAACGCCCAGGCCGCAGTCAGCAGTCCGCCCAGGCCGCGGCCTCAGTCCGCACAGGCCGCCCAGACTGCCCGGTCTGCCCATCTCCCACTTTCACTTCACAAATTTCAACAAAATGATGAGAAAAGTTAAAGAGAGAAACTGCAATTTTCTTCTTCAGGAAAGGGTTGCGGTTGCTGTTCTTTCAAGGAGCGAGCGAGTGAGATGCGGCTGTAATGTTTTTATTTCTAGGGATGGTGCAGATAGGAAGCATATGTGTCGAGAAGCATATGCGTCCACATTAAGAAACCCTCCAATCAGAGCAGCGTCCACACCAAGATGGAGATATGTGTCACATATCCAATTCTCCTAGTCAAAGCATGCGTTGAGTTCACATGTTAATGGAAAGTGGAGTCAAGTTTTAAAAATAATTAATTTTTAAGCAAAATAATATTTATTTTTTTATAAAATGGAATAATGGATTTGAAAATAAATAATCATTTTAAATTTTAAAAGGGGACGAGCGGGCCAAAACTAGGTGTTCGCGCATAAAACTGCTCTTAGCGACAACTTCAATAAATTCGTTAATCATTATTCAAAGAACTTCATTAGCGTCTAACGGATCGAGTCGTAGTGGGGCTTGTGCGTTCACAAGTGCAATCCACAGACAACAATTTATGAAATAAGCAGTAATTAAAACGGTTGAACGTTCGGGCCAAGCTATTAATCATTTAAATGAGTGCATAAAATTTAAAAACTAGTAAGGAGCGAGGTCGAGCAAAGGTACCCCGGAAGATTAGTAAATACCCAATTTCTGAAGCAAGCAGAGGCGGATCTGTTGGTGTAAACAGTTTGCTGGAAGAATGTGTTGAAGTCGACAGCAAACGATAAGTATCGGGTGTGTGCTGGGAGAGGGAGATGTCATTTGTTGGGATATAACGCGGAAACTATCTTCTAGGCACAACCAAATATTTACAGGGTGTACAAGAACATATAAATCTGAACAAAGCGCAGCATACAAAATTAATGTAACTTTATTAAAATACATAAAGAAGTGTACCGACGTCCGTTACAGAAAACACCGCGGAGAGTCGGACTCGCTCGATCCGCGGGAGAGAGAATTATCTGGACTGCAATCCGCTAGCACAGCGGACGCACAAGATTCACCGAGACCTTCATCGTCCGATGACGACCAAACCACCCGCCATTACCGGAGAAGCACCGTCGAGGCCAACTGCACTCACGCACGCCATCGACGCCAAGCCGCACCACCGGAGAAAACCACCATCAAGGCCACTGCACTCCCGCAAGCCTTCGCCGCCATGTCTGCATCGCCGGAGAGAAACTCCGTCAAGGCCACTGCACCACCGCAAGCCTTCGCCGCCAAGCCCGCACCGCATCATCTACTCCAAGACCGGTAGAGATCCTCTCCTCCAAGACCGGTGGCTATTTCCTCCAAAGCCGGTGGATACGTCGAGAGTCTCTCACGAGAGAAATGCTTCGCCGCCATCGCACGGTGTTGCACCAACTGCAACCACCGGCGGCATCCAACAGGGGTCTCCCACCCCTTACGACACCAAGAGTGAGACGGCAGCGGCGGCGGCTCCTCTCTCCAACGCTACCAGGGGCGGCGGTTCTTCTCCCCCAAACAGTTGCTGCTTCTCTCAGGCCGACTTTTCTCCTACACGGTCAACAGGCGGCTAGTTTTTTTCTCCTATTTCATGAACAGTAACCTCTCATATATATAATATATATTTATATATATATAGACACGGGAGGAGTTTAAATTCAAGAGAGAGAGAGAGGGGGCTCTCTAAAAGGAAATCAATACAGGCTGATTTTTTTCCTTGCTTGGAATTTCCAATTCATTGCCTCATTTACTCTCCTACCAATAATGATGTTTCCTAAATAATTTGGATCCGAACAAAAAAAAACAACAATCACCACCTTGGTTCGGGATCCGGATCCACCACTTGCACGAAGCACTCTCTGCACACGGCAACAACTGTATCAAGCAACTCTACATGTAGCACCGCCTCAGTCCGAGGCATCAACCGACTTGCTGCAGTCGACTCATCTCTGCTCTGGCTCAACCCGTGAACGTCGTCACATTGTGATCGTAGAAACTGACTTGCATAACTCGAGTCCCAGAAGGACGATCCTCTGCACCACCACGACAATCCATCTTATCGGCCTAAGAAATCATGGGCACACCACCCCACGTCGTGGTCCCCATCAACCGGTACAGACTACCGTGCTACGCAGCTCTCCTGAGCATGGTACATCCTCAGTCCATCATCAGGACTCCACCTCGGGCCACCCAACTATAGCCACCTGAATCCAATCCACTCAGTGATGACAAACATCCTGTTGTCAGAGTCGCTCAGACTCTCAGTGATGGTGAGGACAGCATCACTCTGCACCCTGACCCAGTTGTCACTCAGTTCGCAACCTAGCCTCGAGGCCTTTTTGCACGCTGCGAACTAGCACTCCTGTGTGACTGCACTGTCTGCAATGGTAAAAATATCATACCCTCCTTTGACCCAGATCGAAATCGTGCTCCACTCAATCCCTTGCCAAACTGCCTCACCATACCCATCCGCTGCTGCCAAGATGTGACCGCCCTCAGGAGTAGGGCTCACTAACATCTGTCTAGATAGCACTGCGATCGTGATCTCCACTAGCTTCATCGTATCCTTCTCATACAAGATCATTGTCACTAAGGACGGGTAAAAAAATGAGAGAGGTAAGAGTGAAACGGGTCTTCACGTCTCCCTCCGTCTCTGCAATAGCTGCCTCTAACTGACACAAAAACCGTCTGATCACACATCGTGTACCCACAGATAATCTTCTCCCTGTAACATATCCGCGGTTATCATGACCTTCTCATGCAGTACCACCTGTCATAGGTCAAATCCGCCACTGTCGCACTTCTTCAAAAACACTGTACGTTCACAAGTGCAATCCACAGACAACAATTTATGAAATAAGCAGTAATTAAAGCGGTTGAACGTTCGGGGCAAGCTATTAATCATTTAAATGAATGCATAAAATTTAAAATCTAATAAGGAGCGAGGTCGAGCAAAGGTACCTCAGGAGATTAGTAAATACCCAATTTCTGAAGCAAGTATAGGCGGATCTATTGGTGTAAATAATTTGCTGGAAGAATGTTTTGAAGTCGACAGCAAACGAGAAGTATCGGGTGTGTGCCGGGAGAGGGAGATGTCGTTCTCGTTTGGTGTTGATGGAAGAGGGCCGCCAGACCTTTCAAAGTGGCGGATCGAAGTCGATGACGTCTGCAAAACTGGCAATGGGCAGATTGCTGGATTTGGCACGTCGGAGTCGACAGCGTTCAGCCGGGGCGGTCGTCAACGAGTGGGGAAGAGGCCGTCGGGCGTTGCTGGGCCGCTGGGGACGCGAGAGGAGGAAGTTGGTGACGAGCGGAACTTGAGTCGATGTATGGGCGCGTTGTTTGTGCCGGTGAACGGGTGACCAGATACAGAGAAAACAGAAACAATGTTTTGTTTTCTCTGAATTCTTCCGGCTGCCCTTCATGGCCAGCCGAGAGGTTATTTATAATAGATTTTCTCATAATATCTTTTCCAAGAGTTATTGCTTTTCTCATTTATCAACAGATTTCTAAAAGTTATTATTCTAACCGTAGCTTTTTCCTGACTATAGCTGCTGAAAGATTTTTATTATATATGTCAAAAGGTTGTCAATTATTGCTCCTGAGAATATATTTTTCTAAACATAACTTGTACTTTTCCCTCTTTTTATTATTTTGTACAAATATGAGAATTTTCACGCAATTAAATTTTATGCTTTGTTTTTTAAATAATTTAAGTTTGCTCGTTACGTCCTAACGACTAAAATTACCGGATTCATTTATTCAGTGTCCCATCGAGCGGTCAACCCGATGAGCCAACTAATTTCAAAGAAAATGTGTGAAAGAAATACATGTCAATAAATAAATGCTGAAAATTAAAATGTGCGACTTAGGATGCGTCGAATGATGCATCAATTCTCTCGGGTTTGCAAGAACTTGACCCCGTCGAGACATCACAAAGACTGACAGTGGAGAGATCTGACATCGTCATTGGTTCTGGATCTGGTGGAATATCTGGGGCCTTGACAGGTGGCTCAATTGATGGCTCAATGCGTTGCTGATCATGAACTAGGTCAACCTTCTGAAGTAACAATCACCGACCTCCCTTTGAAAAGTACATCTCATTGCGATAACGACTGACCATGAATTTATAATTTTCAAATGTTGTTCGCAAAAGATTAGCAGTAATTTTAGGCAATCTTTTTTAAATAATTAATTTAGTTTGTGCATCGAAGGAAATAGTTAGTGGAATGAAAGGTGGTGGCGATCAGGTCGGCGGGGCAATGCATGAAAAATCTCGAAAGGAGGATATAGGAGAGACCGGCGTTAGAATTATTGTTTATGAATTTAGCTTGTAGAGGTACAAGTCTCATTGTTTTAGATTCGCCCTGATTAAACGTCTAAGAAGATTATTCAACTCTTGTTAATGATTTCAGTCAGTTCATCGGTTAGAGAGTGTAATCGCTACTAAATTCGGATGTAATATCCTCTCGACCCCTTAATATGTCCAAAAATTTGATATAAAATACTTAATATATTGTTGTGATGTCACAAATTCGTTTATGTCTAACTTAATATTACAAATTTAAAGTTTATTCCATTTTTTTCTTTTAAAAATTTCCAAGAAATCTTTTAAAACGTGTCTTTGTTTTGAGTAAAAATTTAGGAGG